>CAEGAE010050954.1:0-22788 GCA_903067095.1 Girardinus metallicus
GGAGATGGGCACCAGCAACCCTCCCGACCCCATTAAGGGACAAGGGTGAACAGAAAATGGATGGATGGATGGATGGATGGATGTTAAATATCTATTTGCTGCTGAGCATCTCAACCCTAGAAGCAATTGAACCTTTTAGCTCAAGATGTTTTGACACATCAGTGACATGAGTGATTAAATGCTGAAAGGTATCGTGCTGAGTCCATTGCACTTTACCTGTTAACCATTTTGATTATGTTCTGTATCTGCAATTAAGTCATACACCAACGTTTTGTACTAAAAATGTGTATAAACCTTTACCACAGTTATTTTCACAGCTACTTAAAAGTTAGTTACATTTGAACACAAAAAAGTGTTATGAACTGAATAAAATCTGATTCAAAATATTTTCCATGGAAACACCTGTAAAGGAAGTTGACTGTACAAATAAGAAAATATTGCTTTAACCTGCGCTTTTGTAGACATGAAGAGGATCAATACACTATATTTTTCTGCATGATAAGGTTGTCAAAACTTGCCTAAATCAGATTTGAAGAACATCTGACATGCTCATTGATGATGGGTAAAGATTTTTCCAGTGATCATAAGATCACATTATCAGTACAAATCAATATATTTGTGGTCATTACAACCTGAGTACCTTTGAAAATTACCTTCTCAAAAACTCAACTGTTCTTAGAAAATGTTTGGCACAAGTGTCCAGTCTATAATTCAGTCCATCACTAAGAAAAACTCATGAGTCTATAACTTTTGGCTCCTTTGCAAACTGTCCAATAATATATTTCTTACAATTTAAACACCACACAAGATCTATACTCATATAAGAAGATAAGCTAGTAGTGGTCAGTAGCTGGTTTTCCAAATGTATGAAATAAAAGAGCAGACATATTATTTGCTGTCCCAGTGGGAAATTCAAGTAGCAAATTAATGTTTGGTGACAATGGTATTCGCACAGGGTAAGAAAACAAGAAACTTTAAAGGCAAATTTATACGATAAAAACAATAAAATTACCGAAGACAGCATCCAAAGATTAAAAGAAATGTTCTACTGAGTTGGGCAATTTAAAGAAAAAAACTGCAGTGCAAACTGGAGCTTTGTAACTTTAACACAACAGTGCAGTACTTTCTTTTTTTTAAAAAGAATTTCTTCCTATGTTTTCTATTTAGTCAATTTTTGTCATTTCTGGTGGATTGCTTCATTGGACTTATATTTTTGTTCTGACTTTTTCAGGAAATGAATACTATGTAAGAGTAGAAGTTGTTATCAAAGTGCACAGAAAATCTGGCATGACGTGTTTAAATGACGTGAGAACAAACGTACATGTTATTGACGGCTGTGAGAAGTAGAATTGAAATGTGCTCTGAAACAAGTTTGTGCTGGTCCCACTAACTTCTGATCGCCCAGGGCACGAACAAAGATAACCTTTGTGGCAAACATGTTACGGGAAAGGTGTGCTTTGGGAAATTATCTTAAAAGGAAGTTTCTCTAGACAACCAGTACAGAAAACACTTGTTTTGTATTGATATTTTAAACACTTGCAGAAATTCTTCAAGTCAGTTCTTGTCACTGACTTTTTGAGGAAATGATTAGGTAACTCTTGGACGTTGTCAAGTTACAACATAAGAGTTTTGTTTCAACCATAAACTTTTATGTATTTTTTGTGATTTTATGTGATAGACCAACACAAAAATCACTTAATAAAGTACATAAAGAATTGTTACATCTACAAGTATTTTGTCTTTACAAGCTTTGGACATGCAGAGACAGACATTTTTGCACGTGCTTATCAGAGTAAAAGGGAGGTGAATAAAAATGCACGCAAAACTTTCCACAATTGTAAAATATTTTGAAATAACATTTAGTACTTTGTATTGCAAACAAAAGCCAGATGTTAAAGTTTATGTTTTTGACATGACAAAACCTTAACAGGTACAAAAACTCCAGCAAAGTACGACACACTGCCACATGTACAGTACAAGAAGCGGTTGGTAGTAGTGCTCCAGTTGCACCATGAAGGACAGTTACAGCATTTTCATTCCCCACACTGGCTCAGTCTGATGGCTATATTTAACTGATACTGATGGCATCGCTGGCGTGTCGCCCTTACAGAACCATGAATGGACAACATTCCTCACCACTACCACAGCACAGCTCCACTGATACACGCTCCCAGCTGAAACACTCTGGGTGTGATAGTTTATCAAGAGCTTCGTGGTAAAGTCTTAACAAGGGGTGCAATGATAAAGAACCAGCTTCTGTACGCTCATTCTGGTTGATCTTTAGTACGCAGATAAAGGCTTTCAGACATCTATCTGTGTGTAATTAATCTGCATTATGTGTTTCCATTAGTGATAAAGTTCTTGAAATAAATTGATTTTTAAGTAATATTCTAATGTATTAAAGAAGAGGAACATACTATGATCTGCCCTGTGTAGCCACAGAGAAAACACTGAGAACTTTCCCGCAACAAAGTGGGCACCACTTGCAGTATTCTCACACACCATGTCCAAACAACCAGAGAAAGCCAGAGAAAATGACACTGAGGTTAAAAACTATTGTGGACTCAAGAGATAACATCTCCTGATATGTGTGCTATTCCTCACACGCAATGCAGCAGATTGAATGTGGAGGGCAGAAGGTTGCCTGTTAAGCTGAGGTCAGTGGGATTTGTTACACAGATTAGGTGACAGCTGATGCAATACTGCCAGAGCTCGGTGCTACTCTATTGTATGTTTTGGGGCAGGAAACTGAAAGCAAACTCATAGTGTACTCCTCTAATGTTTGGCACAGAGAAAAAAAAATCACATGTATTTCAAACTTAAGTTTTGGCCAGTTTGTTGAAGCAGCAGTTTTAAAATTGAGATGTGGTCATTTGAAAGGGAGCAGAATCTATTGACCCTATTATTTCTTAGTATACATAAAACATTCACATATGTTAGGTGCTAAGGATAGCAGATTTGATCTGACTCAAATGATTGTTTACACTCTTGAATCACTTTGTTTGCTCTTGAGTTTGCAACCATCCTTTCAAGGACTTTACTATTCCGAATTCTAAGTGAAGGTTGAGTGGAAGGAAAAAATGTGGCTGAAAAAAAGGCACACAAGAAACATGTGCAATCACAGCTTTGAGGATTGTGAAGTAAAGCTCAAGTAGAGAATGACCCAAATCTACACTTCTGTTGAATGAACCAAGATTTCTTAAACACTGCAGCAGATCATTTTCATACTGTGACATATTGATGCAATAATTAAAGCAAAAGGAGCCACAACCATTTATTGAGTGCAGTTCTCTACTAAAAATCCCCTCTTTTATGTAATTTCCTAATTATCTGAAAAAAAAAAGGTTTTCGTTAAGTGGAAGCCTTGATCATCAAATTTTACCAAAGCAAGCGCTAAAAGTGTAACAAATCTACAAATAATTTTCACTTATAGAGTAGGATTACTTAAAACGTTTGCCTTTTCATTGAAATTCAGCTTATTGAGAAAACGCAACAAATTAACCAACAAAAAGGTTACACCAGGAAGAGAGCAAAATGTACAGTGATTTGCTAGAGAAGTATGTTTTACGTTTTAACAAACACACTTTGATACGTTGTTTGACTAAACTCCATTTTGCGTAACAAGACAAGTGCTTTGATGTCGGTTATGAATCTCCTTTCTTGTATGATATTAAACTGGCAGTCATTGACAACTGGTGATGTGTGATTGGGTTATTTTCAACCAACTGAAAAGCTGTAAAACTGCAAATGATTAGGTGAGAGCAGAAAACATGTGACTGAGCCTCCTCTGGTCTAAGTTCAGTCACGTGCAGAAGGAGGAATGAAAAGTGAACCGGAGAAGGGCGTCAACAGTCCAACAGGGGAGTGTGGCTGATGCACCAATGGCTTCGCAGACCCCACTTCTCTTACGATGGGAAGGCTTTACATAACCTTGTCCTGACAGACCACATGGCAATAGGATGAAGTTTGCATATTTTCAGGCATTAATGAAACAACGAGTTAATCTTCCTCCACAGTCTGAATCAATGCTGCCAGAAAGTAAAATCAGCTTTGTGTTTTTCCAGTGTTCACTGATGGTAGTGGAACTGTCTACATTCACGTATTTAAACAATATTTTCCATTTTCTGTTCTTTTTATTTAAACACAGTTTTATTAGTTTTGTGTCTCAACAAATAAAAAAAATAGTTCTGTGCGTTAAGCTGTTATATCACATTGCATAAGTGGAGAATGAATAAAAGGGAACAAAAAATATCTTCAATGGCGTTAAGCTTTACTTACTGTCATTCTGGTCACCAAACGTTTTCATACTTATTTAACACCTGACAATAAGACAGTCAGAGCTAGCAGTTATGGTGATAGAAAAAGGCATAGTGACACAGAAGGAGGATGTTCATTGGTTAAGACCTGCTGAGAATGAACATTTTATTAGATTCTGTTCCCTCATTACATTTGCTCTTTTAATTTAAAAAGAGTAATGCTGGTTATACATTTTTTGCAGGTGACTCACTGTTCTGCTTAACAACATGTGTTTAAAAAGAAAGTACGTGAGTAACTGATTGGAGTTACGTCTTATATTTTGTTCCTGACTGGTTTCAGCTGGTTGGATCTGGCACAGATCAAAATCGGAAACGAACATTAATCACTCCGTGTAAAAGGTCCAAACAGAACGAAAACATTATCACCCCAATGTTCATCTAGGGATAAAGTTCAGACATAGATCTGGTTAAAATGTCCATGTGGACAGCAAAAAAATCCAGGAAAGCTATTAATAACTTTTTGAACTTTGAGCTGAACATGGTTACTCTGAAATGTGTCACAGTAGCATGTTTCATAATTTGTGCCTATTGCGTAGCAAAGAACAATGAATGGATGGTTTGATGTCCAATTTCTTTTTTCAAGTAAAAATCTGTAATGTTCACATTTAACTCCTCGGTTAATACATTGTAGGTCCACCTTTCACCGCCGTTACAGCTGAAATGTTCACAATATGTCTGAATAGACAGAAATGTTTTCCCATTTTTCTTTATAAAATATTTCAAATTCAGTTACATTCAATGTAGAATATCAGAAAAGTAAGTTTTAGTATCACAAGCTCTAAATTGAATTTAGGTCTGGACTTTGAGTGGGCCATTCACATGCCTTGCTAAATCATTCCATTGGTGTTGATGCAGATCCTTCCTGATGACCAGGATTAAAAAATCTTAAAATATAAAAGATCTTTGTCCCTCATGTTTCTGTTTATTTTCTAATGTTCCCTCACAGAACATCTGGGTTCATACTGAGATTATAACACACAGGAGTTACTAATCAGGAGTCTCCAAAATGTTTCAAAAGATTTATTCAAGGGTGTCAGTATAAAGGTGTAATTTTAGATCGAAACAATCTAAAAGCCATCACCTTTATTCTACATTTTATATACAATTTCTAGTAAAAGGAAATGTATTCTTTAACCAAGACTTGGAGATCAAAAATTTGACTAGCAATTATAGAAATTGAGACAATATAGAAGAAGCAGGATAGTAGTAAAACTGGCAGTTGCTGCCACCTGCTGAGGATTTCATGTAAATCGTTTAACTCAGAACATTTCTTTAGTCAGAGTTTATGTTTCTCAGAAGGAAACCTGCAACAAAATGAATGCAGAGTCACAGCTAAGGGTGGGTGAGTCAATAACAGGGGGCATTATCCTGGCTCTATTGGAAAACTATAAATCGCTTTTAAGCAAAAGTAATCTTTTATTCAAAAAAATTCAGCTGTCAAAATGTGTCATAGTATCAAAAATAATGGTATTTTCACAACTCATAATAAATAACACAACTGGAAACTACAAAACAGAGTTACCACCTAAACACAATGTTGTGGCCGCTACTAAACAAGACAAACTTCTCATTTTAAGACCAAGACATCGCTCATACACCAATGCTCCATGACAACAATCTTTTCCTTTCTGGTACAAAACAAAAAAGTAGATGCCTGTAAACAAATAAAACCAAGAACATGTTCATTTGATATTCATGTAAACCTAATGGAGTGATAAGTGCTTTTCTTTCTCCTTCTTAACCAACACATGGCTTGTCTTCAGGTCACCTCTGCCAAGTATCACTGTAAATGACAGCAGGATCCTCGTTGTGCTCAAACCACACAAAAGCAGGAGCACATAACTGTGACCGTAACAGCTTTGTCTTTTAAATCTGCTGTTTGTGGATCCCCGTCAACGCTTGTCTCGTCTTTTATCAATTTCCTTTCGAATTCGAACCTCCAAAGCTGCTCTCATTGCGGCATCCAAGATGTTCTTCTCTGAAACACGCTCCACCACCTTCTCAGGCTTATCCTCCTTAACAAAGACAGAAAGAACAGGAAAAACTTAAACCAAAAGCAACAAGTAAAGTGACATACTTTCAGGCAAAAGAAACAAGTGTTTACCTTGTGCACCAAGAAAGAAGTGATGACTCCAGAGTCCTCCTGATAGTCGAGCCAGAAGAGTTCTGTCCTGTGGATTTCAGTCTCTGTGCTCGACCCACTCTCGTTCCACTCTTCGGGATCAGCACCAGTTTCTGGTTCTGAGCCACCTGGAAAATGATCAAAAACCGTTTTAGCCTTCCTCTGAGTGTAGTCACCATCAAACCCTGAAAAAACATCACAGATTACTTACGCCTTTGCCTCGGATTGTACACCTGGATGTCGGGTCGACGAGGTCTTCTAGGGGTTGTTGTGTGCCTCCGCCGCTGAAGCTCTTTAGCCTGCTTTACTTCCTTATCATAGTCATCTCTTAACACAAAAAAGACATGAACAATGTTAACTGCATGACTGATCAAAATTAAAACAAGTGTTTCATTCAGTAAAAATTCTAATTAAACTTGTCTGCCTTGCGTAAATAGTTCTTTACACAATTATTTAATTTTAGTGGGACAAGTAATGTATTGCTATTTTTAACAGTGTTGCTGGTAAATTAAATCAGCATCCTTACAAACCTCCACAGGAGTAGGAAGAACTGTGTGCTGTAATAACCCTTGGTAGATGACTGCTCTGACCTTGTAAAAAACAACTGTGGACCAACACCAGCAGATGACATGTTTCATCTGTTGGAAACGTCACTGACGTGTCCATCAATAACTATGGAAACATCACTGATCCCTATATTAGGTGTCTCTGCACTGTTCCTCCAAACACAAAATTTCTTTTTAAAAGAGGATTCTGGACAACTGTACAACAGTTGAGTAATTTATCTCCTTAGTCACGGTAAGAAGCTTCAGATATTGTCTATATCTCAGAAATAACAGGTACAAGGACTGTGACATTTGTAGCCCAAGTCCCAGATAAGTCTGTGAAAGCTGGCTCTTGTGGCACTGACTGCAATCCAAACGCTGTGAATCCCCCCCAACAACTGAAACATCCCCCCTCATGTTCTGAGTTAAACCACTGACTGAATGTTTTTTCTTTTTTTCAGCAATCCTCCTACAAACACTTTATCTCTGTGGAACTTTTCCTACCTTGCTTTTTCCTGCCCTGAACTTTCTATTAAAATTCTCCAGTAAAGTGTTCTGTGAGCAGCTAGCTTCCTTCGGTGCCTGACCCTTCCCCATGATTGTCTAGGTCTAGGACATAGCATAGCATTTCTGTATTAGAAATATGTTTATGGTCTTATGTAAAATTCAAATTTTCGCAAAATTTGAATTCTATGTTTATTAGCTGTGTTAAGTAATAGTCATCAACGTTAAAAGGACTTGTGGAATATACCACTGTGTGGACTGACTCTTTAAAACATCAGTTTCACATTTTAAAAATGCTGAGATTAATAAACATGTTGCTTAAAGTTTTCTAATTTATTTCGAAGCACACGAACCATTCAAATCCACATAATTTATACGCCTGTAGTTTCACAACTTTTGCCTTGAATCCGCAAGGCCTGCTCAGGCTTCCCTTGTTGTATTCTATTTTATATGTTAAACCTTTTGCTTTCAACCACTGACCAAGATCTTTTCTGTCCTTTCATATTACCTTTAACCTTCAATGTCAGAAGACAGGCTACTGTTACCCTGAAAGTACATATCGTAAACAATTAGCTTTAGCTAACAGTGAGGAAATTTACCTAGCAATTTGGTTCCTGCGGATATGGTGAAGGAAGCCGTGGTTCATGTCCAAGCGACCACCGGGTTTGTATTTCAACTCATGCACTCCTTCGTCTCTTAAAATATCCATTTTGTCAAATAGTTTTAATATGAAATGTAGGATTTATAACGTATTTATTACAATAAATTTCAATCAAAGCTCAGACAAAAGCTAAGAAAACTAGCTGCCCATAAATTGTTGTCCAATTCTACCATTCCCAGAGTTCACACAGACTGAAAACTAATATAAAATAAAACCATATGTAAAATCACCTATATCATTTAATATTAAAAAGAAAACAATACAGTACTAGTATAAGTAACTAAATCATTTTGGTTCTGATACAACAACACAGTTAAACATTATCATAAAAAAAATATATTTTAACACCGGGTTAGGTTTTTGTTAGCTCTTCCTGAGAGCTACGACGCACAGCCGCCGCGAGTTTCGAGGTGCTTGGATTAAACCCATTCATGTATCCCAATTAACTTCATCCTTTGTGTTTATATGATATTAAGGCAGCAGAATAACGTATGAGATGATTTCTTTGAAGCGCGAGAGAGATAACGAGGAGGATGACGATGATCACGAAGACGGGGGTCAGTTTGTTTACTTCTAACGTTGGCGCAACGTTTGTTAGCCATCAGCTAAACAGATAGCTAAAGATAAAATAGTTGGATTTTATGTACAGTTTGGTTCAGTCGGACGCTGGAGACAGCGTAGATATTATGAATGTATAATATAAAGATGCACACTTTTTAAAAATATCTTTTTTATACATAGTTATGCAGTTAAAAGCTATGTTAGCTAGCATGTTTAGCTAACTGAATTGTAGCGAAATGTATAGAAACTTAGGTGACTTTGTAAAGAAAATTTGACGAAGAATCTATTTTTCAGTTGTTGCCAAAAGAGGCCGAGGACGTGCAGGAGAAGACCGTAGAAGCCGCCACTGTCCCTATCTTGACACCATAAACAGGCAAGACTGAGTTTAATAAGCACAACCGCTAGCCCTCCATGCTAGTTAGCTCCAACCTTGGCCAACACTGTTTCCTCTCGGTTTATCCTTTAGGAGTGTGCTGGATTTTGACTTCGAGAAGCTCTGCTCTATCTCCCTTTCACACATCAACGTGTATGCTTGCCTCGTATGTGGGAAATACTTTCAAGGTAAACAATATGAACTGGACTTTACCTGCAGGGACAGAGCATCTGGTCTGACTGTTGTGTTTTTCTTGCAGGCAGAGGTCAGAAGTCTCATGCATATACCCACAGTGTACAGTTTAGCCATCACGTGTTCCTCAACCTGCATACCCTCAAGTTCTACTGTCTGCCAGATAACTATGAGATCATTGACTCTTCCCTAGAGGACATTACGGTGAGTGAAGTTATACCATATCTTTTTGATTCCATGACAATTGGTAATTGATTCCATCACATTCGGTAAGGATCATATCCCTGACTCCATTATCTCCCAGCCTGGTTTTTGACCATATGACCAGATTGAAATTTAGAGGCATGGCAAAAACAAAGGAAGTTGATTAGCAGTGTTTCCCAGAATTTTATGAACAGGACATGTTCCTGTGGACTATTGTCTCTGCTTTCCAGAAATTGACCTGTTAGCATGTCAGGATAGTCATGTCAGTGAAATCGCAACAGCCTCCAGACAGGGGTCTCTTTAGATTCATTGTAGTATCTGTTCAATTTGTTGTCTTTTCTCATTTATTATTTTACTTAACAAATTTTCCACATTCTCTTCTCCAGTATGTACTGAAGCCAACTTTCACCAAGCAGCACATTGCGGCATTGGACAAGCATGGTAAGCTGTACAGGGCCTACGATGGAACGACTTACCTGCCAGGCATCGTGGGGCTCAACAACATCAAAGCCAACGACTACGCCAACGCGGTGCTACAGGTATTGATGTGCGATTCTCTAGATTTTGATGCTGGGATAATATCAAGTAATATAAAAAGTTTATATTTATCTTTCTAGGCTTTTTCAAATGTTCCACCTTTGCGAAATTACTTCCTGGAGGAGGAAAACTACAAGGAGATCCGCAGACCACCAGGGGACATCATGTTTCTCCTGGTCCAGAGGTTTGGGGAGCTGATGCGCAAACTTTGGAATCCGAGAAACTTCAAGGCGCACGTGTCCCCACATGAGATGCTGCAGGCCGTCGTGCTGTGCAGCAAGAAAACCTTTCAAATTACTAAGCAGGGTATTTCATTTGTACTCAACCTGGCTTCTAATACCTATTGGTATTGGGGATAAGGTTGTTTTGCTGATGTTTTTTATTGCTTGCAGGTGATGCTGTAGACTTCATGACGTGGTTCTTGAATGCCCTGCATGGAGCTCTTGGAGGCACAAAGAAGAAGTCATGTGAGTAGGAGACAATATGGACACCATATCAATGTTTTACAACTCCTGCTGGAAACAGACTGTGCTGTACATAAAAAACTAATTGAAATGCATTAATGGAGAAGTTGCTATAGTCTCTCTGAAGAAAACGTTTTACTTTGAGTGTTAAATAGGCCGTTTCTCTATTCTGTCCTTACAGCAATCATCACAAAAGTTTTTCAAGGCTCCATGCGAATCTTCTCTAAGAAACTTCCACACCCAGATTTGGTATGTTTGCAGTAGTGTTTTGAGATATTTAAATATCATCTTCTTAAAATGGAAACAATAACAAAGTGATTATTTACGCTAACTTACATTTTTATTAATTACCAGTGTAAACACGAGTTACAGTATTTGCTTTGCATTTTTCAACACTCCACAGACACCTGAAGAGAAAGAGGCGCTGCTTCTCACAGAGGAGTACCAGGAGCAGATGTCAGAGTCCACCTTCCTGTTCCTGACCCTTGACCTCCCAACAGCTCCGCTCTACAAAGATGAAAAGGAACAGCTGATTATCCCTCAGGTTCCTCTCTTCAACATCCTTGGCAAATTCAATGGCAATATCGAAAAGGTATGCAATGTAATGCCCTCATTTATAATAAAGAACAGCTTTACTTTTTACTATTAATGCTACAAGTGTGTCTAATTACATTAAACACTAATGCTAAGAATGTAACTCTTTTCACTTTGCATTCAGGAATACAAAACCTACAAAGAGAATTTCCTCAAACGGTTCCAGCTGACCAAGTTGCCACCTTACCTCATCTTTTGCATCAAAAGATTCACCAAGAACAACTTCTTTGTGGAAAAAAACCCAACGATTGTCAACTTCCCAATCACGTACGTTAATTAAAAAAACGGGACAAAACATGTGCTTTTTTTTTTTTTTTTTCAATAAGTCGAACATATATTTTCTTTTTAGAGCAAATATAAACTTAATGCTGACATTTCAATTGCTTCCGCAGCAACGTAGACCTTTCTGAGTACCTCACAGAGGAAGCTCAAGCTACAGAGAAGAATACTTCCTATGACCTTGTTGCAAACATCGTGCATGATGGAAAACCAACTGAAGGGTCCTACAGAATACATGTCCTGCATCATGTAAGTTGTTGCTATTTACATTTAACATTACTGGCCAAAATCAAGGGAAAAATGTTTTTGTATATTGTTCCTTGTCTTTCTAAAGATGCTGATCTTTAGTAGGGGGGCAGATAATGACTGGATGGATGTTGCTTTTTTTCTTTTTCCCACTGCTTGAGTAAATTTTCATCATAAACCTCGGCTTGGAAATTATTGTTTTTGCAGCTGTGCAGGATCATAGGAGGACAATAAAACAGCAAAATATGATTTTAAAATTACATCCTCTCTCTCTTTAGTGACTATTTGCTAAAGGGTCACATTGGAAAAATGTTTTTATTCAAGAAAAGGGTTTGGTGGAGGATTTTTTTTCAAATTCACAGTAACTGCACCCTTAAAAGGAATACACTAAAGGTGTAATGTTTGGACTCAAATCAGCATGTGGTCAGCTGTGATGTTGTTTTTAGGTGTTTTAAATTTAAATAAATTTTTTCTTAATGTTTCTCCAGTCATTTAAAAAAAAAAAATGCACGTCCTATGGGATTTTCTGAACCTCTTTGAACTGATTTAAAACCCTGTTTTTCATATTATCTTTTACACTGTTTAGGATTTTACTCAAGGACTAAACTCATTCAGTTCTGACTGATCAAAAATACTGCTTTCCCAAAATAATTTTTCACGACTGTGTGTGTAACACTATGTGTGTGTGTGACCAGGGGACGGGGAAGTGGTATGAGATGCAAGACCTGCAGGTGATCGACATTCTCCCCCAGATGATCACATTGTCGGAGGCCTACATCCAGGTCAGTCTGACACATTTATCTGTTAATTGTGTGTTTGAAAAATTGTAAAGTTACCATAGACTCAAAGAAGAATCAGAAATTTTATAACAATGAAATCTGCAGCTTCCAAAAGCATGAACTGGATCTTTGTGTACAAATATTGTTTTAAAACATTGAGAAATGGCTGTTGCTCAACTGGAATTACAACTGTGGAGGCTCTGAACATACGAGAAAAAAATTGTAACATTTTTTTTTTAAAAAAGGCTTAAATTTGTTTTATTTTTCTGATTTGGGATAAACCATGTAGAATTTATTACAAAATATAGTAAACATCTGCTTAATAAAGTAGTAGTTATCAAGTGCTTTTGGGAAAAATACTATATCTTCTTGCCTGGTTATCTGCTTCGTTTATTTCAATCAGGGACAATGTGCAAAAAACATTTATAAAACATGGTTTAGCTTAAGATTTAGCTTAAACTTGACTAGCTAGCAAGACACCACTGTTTGATAAAACATTGTAAATTGTCTGTGAGGTACTTAATATGTCCTCTAAAGATTTCCGGAGCCTCCTTAGGACTTTTTTAAAAATATATATACTATCTCCGTACAACAAGAACATTACAGGTGTAAAGTAAAACTGAAAATTTCTTTGCTGATAATTTATTTCCCCCCCTCATTTTTAACAGATTTGGAAAAGACAAGAGAGCAGTGACACAAACAACCACAGGGGGTGTAAGTGAGGCACTCACAGCTGTTAGTTTTGCAATCATTTTGGGAATCGGCTAAATATTTAAGCGACTGGAAGAGAAAAAAAATGAATAAAGTGGCAGAAGAACATGAGGACATTCTCCGAAGACATGACGCAAAGAAATGTTAAAACCTCCTTGTTCTTTTGTACTGTTTTATGTTTTTACTATGTGGATGTTTCTTAATAAATCAGCTCCAGGATGTGTGTCTGTGGGTAAGTTAAAATGTAATAACACAACATTTACTCCCATTTTTAGAGTTTTATTTGTATGGCATCATTTGCATTTCGAAAAGTCGTCAGAAGAGCAAAGAAATGAGATAACAAGGAGTCTTTCATTTGAATTTTTTGAGAAAACATGGATGTTTCTTGCTGGCAATCAGAAAAGATATTGCCATTTTGTTTTTACATTCATAATGACAGAGATAACCTCATATACAGCAAAACATGCAGGAACTGATAATTCACACAGTGCAAGTATAAATATGTCTCAGTTTGTTTGACTAGAAGGGAGTTAGATAGGTTCAAAATCAGTAAATCAGAACAAGTTGTTGAATTACATTTAACATTTTCAGTGCATTACATCTTTTCAAAGGAGGTCAAGGTCTGCAGATGTGGACCTCACAAGGTTCTAATTCTTCCACATGTATTTCTCACAGAAGACCTGATTCTGCAGATTAAAAAAAAGAAAGAAAATACCCCACAAATTAGGAAAAATGACCAAGTCCTACTTTTAGCTCATGTACTTGACAAGCAAAAATTTAAACTCAACTGCAAATGTTTGTATTTATTGAGATACTATGTGACAGACTAACAGAGTAGTTGTAATTGTGAAACAGGAGGAAAATAACTTGTAATGGCCTTTTCTGCAAAATCTGCGGTGTGTCATGCATTTGCTTTCAGTGCTCTAAACTGCAATTAACTGCCTTTAGTATCTATTTAAAATGTGAAGTCTCATGCTCTGCTCGTTTTATACATGTAAAATGCTGCCGCAGCAACACAAACAGCATGGTCCACAATGTTTAGATGTTGCCCAGAAAGAATGTAAAACACTTCTTTTGACTTCCTAATCATGTTTTACTTTGTACAGGTCTGTCACATAAAATCCCAATAAACTACAATGAAGCTAGTGGTTGTAACTTGAAAAAATTTGAAATTTAGGATTTTACTCACACCCTGATAAGTGCTTATTGCTATTATCTTATTTATATGCAGTTAGCTGAAGATATATATATATATATATATATATATATATATATATTTATATTGAAGTGTCAAAATGATCTATAACAGGAAGGTTGAGTCAGTAAATTTTTAGGACAGATTACCTTTTTTATTCAGTCCGGGACACGAGCAAAGCCTGGACAAGCTTTGAAACTCGTTTTTCTTAAACTAAGATCAGCAGTCAACACTAAAAACATGGAGCTTAATCATTTAAACGATTGACTTGTACTTACTCCACACTCCTGAGCAGTGTTTATGTTTTTGCACCAGTAGTTTGGTCCCCAAGTACAAGGATTATTTCCCAGTGGCTCCAGCTTCTTCGATGAAACGCACAGACCAGCTTTCTGCAGGGGAGAAAAAATCCCAAAACTATTTGGATGCAAAAAAAATGTGTTAACTGCAGAATGAATTTCTACAAATTGATTTAAAAACATATCGGGGATGTTAATGAAGTTGCATTTCTTTTAGGTTTGAGTTTAGGTTTCAATCTGTTTATATGTGAACAAGTCCCTTTCTTGCCTTTTGAGAAAATGACAGATACTCTTTGTGACCTTTATCTTATTCTTACTTCGCAAACATGAGGAACATCCATTTGGTTTCCCAAAATCTTCTGCAGCTGAGGCCCATGGATTCTGGTGAAAGCATCACACTGAAAAGAGAGTTCAGAGGTTAAAACGAAGCAGTAAATATAAGAACTCTAGGATGACAAAATTCACTAAGATAACTTAAGGTTTTTGTATTATTTGACAATGGTTAACAGTCGCTGAAACTCAGACCTTAGGGATGGCTTTGGGGTGGAGCGCACACACAGACTGGAGGAAAGCAGACGCCTGAGGCTCGGTGGCGTTCAGACCCAGGTGCAGACGGCTCAGAGCAGCCAGCGTTTGGCAGGAGTCACAGTCAGAGATCAGGTCCACTTCTGGGAAGAACACAGCATTGACCACAGTAAGCTTTCAGAAAACCAAAGAACAGTGATCAGTGGACCAATAAGGTCACTGTTTTCATAGAATTTACATTGCATCGGGGGAAATTTGGCCCACTCTGTTTAGCAGAATTATTTTAACAGTCACACTAGGAGGTGCACAAGCATGCGCAACCTATTTAAAGTCATACTAACATAATATCTGAATATTAATATTTTTAACCTATCATGAGGTGAACTTGACGTTCCACTTTGAATCATTGATCTGATTCATAATGTAAAAGGTCGCTTCAGCTAACGGTCACAAACTGACCGCCAAACATTCTCCTTCAGGATTTTCTGGTAGAAAGCAGAATTCATGGTTCTGCTTTCTAGTGATTCAGATCTTAAAACAGCAGAGGCCCTGTACATAACACTGCCTCCACTGTGTTTGACTTTATGATGTTCTTTTTCCTAAAAGCTGTGCAGCTTTCACATCTAACGAAACAGTATACTCACGTTTACAAAATGCACCGGCTTCATCTTGTCAGTACACTGAATATTTTAAATAAAAGTTTTCATGATGTGTTGGTTTTGACCTCTTTCTGTTTAGTGGTTTTTAGATTCTACTGCTGTAGCAGTAAAGTGTAGCTTCTGAAAAGCACCAACTGTAAACAGTCACCAGGGAAAGAGATGATGTTTATGGAGCTACTGTGAACTTTATGTTCTCTTTGTTTTTCTGTCAACAGTCGCAGTTGTGTTATAATCAGGATTATATTGCAATGAATGAAATTAGAACTCAATTGGGCCCAGTGATTGGATTGCTTTGGATAGATTTGAATTATTTTAAAGTAATTTTGAATAAAAAGGATTCTATGTTGTATATGAATGAAATCTGTTTGTCTTGTAAAGGGCCTTGAGAGTCCATTGTGAATGATGTTGTGAAATGACTTTATATAAATACAATTCTAGAAACTTTCACTGGCTCTAACATATCAGAGGTAGATCCAAAGTGATCCTCATTTTAATTTAAAGAATCAATTTCAGAGAGCTTCACTTGATAACACGAAACCATGTGTCAGATGTGGAATCAAAATGAGCTGCAGAAGATAAAAACAAAAACACCTAACTGACCTGCAGCTGGCTGCGTCTCAAACAAGCAAAGGTGCAACAGAGAGCAGATGGTGTGTGGTGCAGCCGAAGTTAAAAGGAACTCAACGATCTCCGCTCCATATTTGTCCACAAAATCATTACATTGGTCTTTATAGCTGGACGGTATCAGACTGCAGACCTCTTCCATGAGCTTCTTCAAAGTTTCCTGCAGGTTGAGAGTGAGAAAATAATGACCCTGCTGCTTTAAGTGTGGGTAGTGGAGATTATTATACCAGTGGAAAATGAAAGTCTCACCTCAGTCATATTTTTAGGCAACATGGTCTCCAGCTTCTTGATAACCATCAAACACAAGGTGCAAACTGGGTTGAATACATCCTTGAAAGAGGAAGAAGGCACAGATTAACCATTTATAGGACAAACCATGGTTTCACTTCTTCTGCCAGTTTCTCTACTTCTGCTTTCTCACACTGACATGGACTTCAGAGCCAAGTGCAGAGCTGGACGTGTCTTTACTGGGGACATGATGAAGCTGCAGTTCTCTGTCCTTGTGGGTGGCGCAAAGTCCAAAAACCTCACAGATCTCCTCTGGTTTCTGTTACCACAGATTCAGTGTTTAGTATTATAAAACAAACGAAACGTACACACAAAAACACAAGTAAGGAGAGGTCAAACTCACCCACTGACTGGATGTTTGCTGCAGGATCTTTGGCAGATAGATTTTCACCTGTGACTCACATTCTGACGCCTGTTCTTCAGGGAGATGGCGGCACAAACCATGCAAGGCTTTAAATACAGTCACCTGCGAAAGTGTATTAGGTATTTGATTATGTTATGGCAGAAGTGAAATCACAGTGCCTCCAAAAAATATGAACGCATATTTTTTTTTTTCTCACTTTACATCATCCAGCATTATTGCATTTTATCAGGATGTTATATTTTACGCAGCACAAAACTGGGAGGCAAAAAGGTGTAGCATCTGTATTGAGCCACCCGATTCAGATTTAGGTTTTGACTTTGACTGGACCATTCTAACACCTGTTTATAGGGGGGATCATAATCTCTGATTTTAATTTTGATGAATTTTTCATCACGTTGATGTTTGCATGTATAAATTAATGTATTTTGATATTTACCTACAACCAGCTGATTGTGTTATCTGAACACAATCAGATGGGTCCTTACCTTGGTGTCTCTGCTGAAAACCATGTTGGCGGACAGCTGGATGATCTGACTGCATTCTGTACACATACCCTGTGTCTGGGGAAAGCAGACCATTAAGACCAGCTTATTAATAATGTTTGCAATATGCTGCAATGAAGGTCGCGTCTTCCTACCAGAGGTTTTTGTCCAGACAAAGAATCGAAAATAAATCTGGAGTCTCCTGTAGGGAGGAGAACACAGAGTGAAATCGATGAAACAGAAGAAGATTAAATGTTTTTAAAGCGATATAACATCAGTACTGAATATATCATAGATGGGTTTTTGCAGGTACTGTTCAGCTTGATCAGTAAATAGAAAATAAATGGCGACTGATTGTGTGTCAGCGCGGAGCAGACATTAAAACCTCACCGGAACACAGAGACGCAGCCAGCACCAGCAGCACGAACCCCGAAGCAGACATGGTTGGAAGGACGGACGGAGGTTGACAGACAAGCTGATGTTTTCTTTAGAAAAACAGCTGTGTTATTGATCGACCGGAAATTCAGCCCGACAGCCTCACCCTATCAGAGCGCGGTCCGTTATGCGCATGCGCTCTAGTCAACAATAGCATAGAGGGGACAAGGAAAGAACATTATGATAAACATTGTGATTATCCATAAAAAAATATATCCTGAAACAAACCTTTTAAGAACGACCCCCCACCCCCCTTCCTAGTGTTTTCAAGTGAATTTGACATCACCTTAATATTTAGCTCCCTCCATATTATCTCAAATTTAACTCGGGACTCTGGCTCGGCCGCTCCAAAATGTTAATATTGCTTCCAGCCAAATGTGTTGGTAACACATAAAAGGGTATGAGTCATTACGCACTGAACTGTCAACAGCAATGGGACAAAAGATTTTTAAAATTGTTTGGTTTTTTTTAGATTCAGTTTTATTTTAAAAATGTGAATATAGTTGAAATTGTTTATTATTTACTCCATAAAGCTGTTTCCTCTCAGTAAAATAAAATTAATGATCAGAAATTGGGTAGAGTAGCATAAAATAATCTCTCTGTTCCCACCGGGAACTGCAAGCTTTCAATGCACACTGAAACGGAATCATCAGAGGGAAACGTTTTCAAAGAAATGAAAATAGGCTAAGAAAACAAACAAACAAACAAAACAAGACAACCAATTTATTCCCATTTTACAGACAGCCCTAAAAAATCACCGCTAGATGACAGCAGAGTGTGGAAAACGTTTCGTTTTCCTCACTCTATTAGTCGAGTTTTCCTTACTCGACTAATGGAGTCGTCTAATTTAATAATTAGACGACTCAATAAGCTCAATGTTAATTTAAGAAACCCACTTTCAGCTGTAAATGAACCTACATGACCTGAAGACACTATTAGCAAACTCTGAGAACATGAATTACAATGTTCTGCGTTGCTAGAGAGCAGCTGATCAAATGGGATGTGTTGACTGGCAACACATTCATTTAATTATAGTGAAAATACTGCAAATAATAACAAGCAATATCATTTTGAAGCACCTTTCAGATTTACTGACACCTCTGATAAAAACACGTCAATATTTTATTACCGAAATATGATTTAGACTGAAAAAAACCTCATTATCCCAGTGAGGAGGAAGAAAATCCCATATAAAGAAAAATGTTCCACACAGTCTCCTGTTGCACAATTCATGGCACCATTAGAAACGAACTCCAATTAAATGAAGGATTATTTATTTAATTACACTTTTAAACTGTTTAAAGTTGTGTTGGGATTTTCTGCTTCACAAACGTAACAAGTGGAGTTTTCTAAAATTTAACTGGGGCACTAACTGGAATTTTGTGCTTAATTCAGTCCACTGCTGAGCTTTTCGACAACAAACATGGAGTTTGGTGTGAAGAAAAGGTTGATTAAAAGCAACTCCTCAGTGTTAGGTGTGGTGAGGGATTAGTGATGCTGTGGGCTGTGTTATCTGTGTTCTAACAGCACTGTGAAACTTTTTAGAGTGTTGTCTCATGAACCCTTTGAAATATTTGGAAAAAATAGGGTTGGGTTGACCTTGTAACCTAAAAAAAGCTCATCAGACAAGAAGTTTTCCTTTGCAGGTCTGACGCTTACTTTGACTTCCGTATTCACGGTAATTCATAATTGCTGTGCCATTATGATGCTGCTAGTCATGTCTAATTAGTGTTTCTTGTAAAAAGTGCTGCAGTGAGGAGGTGTGTCCGTTCTATTTTCGGTTAAAACATTCCAGCTCATTGTTGCATATCCAAAAATTCAAATACAGGAAGGACAAAAACATTGAACAAAAAATTTTGATCAGTTATATTTATTTGTTTACCTTAACCACAACAAAAAACAATCTCAGTCACAGATACTTTCATCCTTTATTTTTAAAATATTTTCTTCAAATCATATCAAAAACATTGGCAAAGAGAGATTCCCCCAAAGTTCAAATTAAAATACTGGATGGACTTGAATCAAGGAGATGCTTTTTCTGTCCTGGTGTGCTGCTAAATGATTATTCTTTTAAAAGAAAAAAACAAATAAACAAGAAAACAAACAAACTCCCCCAGAATATATGCCAATCATCATCACTCTGCTAGGGATCTAATGATGACAAAAACTTTCCGGAAGCCTGCTGTTCTGTGAGGCATCCAAACAGACAAGTTGCTGTCTGTTTGAGAGGTCTTATATTTATGTTAAAAGTATCATTTTTAAAAAACTGATCAAATGTAATGTCCTTACTGAAATACATAATTTGAGCAGCACCTGTAATCGGGAAGAAGAATGGTAAATGGAAGATAAATAACCGTAAGCTCATTGTTCAAGACTCTCACATTTCCTAAAGAGAAACATGTGTCTTTTATGTTTATACCCATGTGTCATTATATTTAACCCCCCCTCTTATGTAATGACAGACAACTAAGCTGACAGGTGCTCTCTGTCTGCTCCCTGCTCCACAGGCTGATGCAGTAATTTATGCAAAATGAGGCCCAGCACATTAAAATTAACACACTTTTGAGAGGTCTTATATTTATGTAAAAAGTATCATTTTTAAAAGCTGATCATATGTAATATCCTTACTGAAATACATAATTTGAGATTTTCAACAGACTTGCAAGAAGAAAATATTGAAATATTTCATTCTATGTGGCTATGAGTATCACTTCATGAAATAAGTCACAAAAATATTGAACCTTTTCTAAATATAAAATTTTTTTAGATGCACCTGCACATCTATGCAGGCAGCTGTGGAATACAGCAGAAAAACATGGATTGATTTACAGTGTTTCACATGTACATAACAACTCAAAGGCAGAATTGAAGCCAGATGAAAATTAAGTACAGTAATATAAATAAGAAGGCAAATTAATGTATTTTATTCACATACATGAATTAAATATTATGGCTCTTCTCCCTACTTTCCTGCTAACATTTTTATTTAGCACAACATAATGTATGCGGTGAAGAAAATGACTGAGATGAAAAAGTGAAACAAACAAGTAAATATGTGATTTATTTTTCTATTTAACATCAGACATGGTCATGGGACCAAAACTGACTGATTTGGACATTTCTGTAATTTAAGAAGCTACATACTTTCCATGAACATTTATTCAGAGAAAAAAACCATCCACCAATCCCAGTTAAAAGTTATTCAGAGAAACTTTACCTTCTTTGAAAGAAGCATCTTATTTTCTCCTGATTATTGGAAATCACTTTCCAGTTAAAATGAAGTTTTTCACTCCCAAAAGAATGAAGGTACATTCTGTTGTTGAACTCATTATTAGCTACTCGGTTTATTTCGCCAACATTCGTGAAGTACACGGCACACAAATAAATTAATGGAGACATTTTCCCTAATACAGGTTTAAAACACAATAAATAACATTGTGTTGGTGAAATTAAATAGAAATCAGAGTTGGATTCTGTCTAACATAAAAGGAGCAGCTGGTTGTATGATTTGAGGGCTGCAACAGCAAAAGATCAAAACTCGCCTGAGCGTCTCCCTGTGATCCGATGAGAACCTGAAGCAAATGCACTTTTGTTCAAACTTAAATCTTCCTGGAAAAACACAAAGGATTGGGCGATACATTTGAGTGTGATGATATCTTCTATCTCATCTGTCTGACCAGTGTTTTTGTCATTCAAATTCATAAGTAAATGCAGGTTAAGCCTCACAGGAAACCAATGTTTTTACTTTGTACAGACATCCATCAGCAGTCTGAATAGTTTCCTATTTTAAAATCCTGATCTGGGTAAATAAGTGACCCAGTTATCTTTTCTAACCCAGTATATTTGATTTCGGCTATATTATTTAATTAACTTCATTCAGAGTTATGTATCATTCTCACTGAGCTGTAGATCAAAAATATGATAAAGTCTCCAGGAAGTTTTTCTGACCAAAGACACACGAAAAGAAAAACGCTTCAGGGGAACTCTGAAGCGTAAAATTACCTATAAACACAAGATGCTTCTCGCTTTGAACAGGAAGTATTTCTCTTCATTGTGATATATAAAACTCAACCTCCATGAATTCATAACAAGAAAAGAAACATAATTGACAGGTCATCAGTCAGACACTAAGCAGAGACAAATATGAGGAAACACTAGAAACCTGCAGACATTCCTGTTTCACCCTCGGTGTACCAGAGAAAATGCATCCTCACAGAAGTCCCCGGACACCGATGAAGATGTGATAACACACACACACACACATGCACGCACACGCACCCACACACGCATGCACACTCACAGAAAAATAACTTCTACATGTATCTGTTGTGTTCCTGAACTATTGAAACAAAGGCACATACTACCTGCATTATCACTAACATAGTGTCACTTTAAGATTATGCTCCTCTTAAGTCTGCAGCATTGTCAACAAAATACACAGACAGTGTTGGGTATGCTGTTGCTGTCACTAAAAAGCCGCCTACGTCCCTCACTTATATTTGTAAACCCCATGTTACACTCAACTTCAAAACTTTTTTACATGACTCCCCAGGCAAGTCTTTAAACCTTTACAGCACAGAGATAATCAGTTTGTCTCAATAATTTAGGATCTAATTAAAAATGTATTTGTTTTAGCAATTCAATTATGGATTACAAATGATGCAAATCCAAAATATACTAAGAAAATTATAATGTTACAAAAGAGCAATAAAAAAGCATTTAATAGCATTTAATTTAATCTCAGCCTGATGAAAACCATCCATCCATCCATCCATCCATCCATCCATCCATCCATCCATCCATCCATCCATCCATCCATCCATCCATCCATC
>CAEGAE010050957.1:0-46916 GCA_903067095.1 Girardinus metallicus
TATATATATATATATATATATAT
This sequence comes from Girardinus metallicus, assembly GCA_903067095.1. NCBI lineage: Eukaryota > Metazoa > Chordata > Actinopteri > Cyprinodontiformes > Poeciliidae > Girardinus > Girardinus metallicus. Next base: position 24 of record CAEGAE010050957.1, read on the forward strand.
ATACTAATATTACACTTTCTGTGTTGCTAGTTTTACCAAATATGACCTTTTTTTTTTCAGAACCTTTGGTGAAGATATGTTATCAACTACACTGAGAGACTTGTTTTTAGTGGGGAAACAATTTTACCAGACAAATGTACTTAACATGTTCTGCTCTTAGCCACGCAGAGTCGTTTTATATACTTTTACTACTTGGGTCCAATGAAGTATTTCATTCTCGTAAACTGATTAGTAGGCCTGTCACGATAACACATTTTTCTGGACGATAAACTATTCCAGAACTTACTGCGATAAACCATAACATTATTGTTTTGAGAACAAGTTCGAGTAAAATAATACTAATAATGGCATAAAAATGTAAGAGCACATTTTCAAATATCAGTCAACTTTAAATTCTAATGAACATTTAACCACTGGGACTGGAAAACATTTAAAATATCTAAAATAAATAAAGAAAACAACAGAAGCAACAAGTAAGATAAATTATGAATCTCTGTAAACAAAATTATCTTTAAAAAAAAAAGGGATAGTTGAGACCAAAACACCTGACTGAAGGGTTTTATCATTCAGTTTTTGGTAGGAAGAGAGAAAAACAATAAATTAAGCAAATAAAAATTATTGAGTCACTTTTAATTTGTCATGCGATTGATTTGTTGTTTATTGTGCCAGGCCTACGATTAGTTGCATTATTTTTGTATTAAATAGCCACATCCAGCTTTTTGTGCAACATAGATATTCTTTGATGACACTAAGATGACTTGTTGATAGCTTGGATAAAAAGAATGCTCTGAATTTCATAAAAAAATATACAATATTAATAAACAGCCTTTTCCAGCAAATGTCCATCAGCTCCAGTTTTATGATCTCATTCCATTTTCTAATATTTTCCCCTCGTTTTTGCTGCTTTTGTAACAGTAACAACATGGTTTACAGTTGGCCTCCGTTAGCTCCTCGCTCTGCGTCAACATCAGCCAAACAACATCTGCGCATCATTGCTCGTCTGATAATGAGACAATGCAGGAGGGTCATTGTTTGTTTTCCTCTTTTCAAACTTGGCTGCAGATTAACAAGCAGTTTCCTTTCTAAACTTCACGCTCAGGTTTCCGTCATCGTGAGTGCAGGCATTAACGCTAAACTGAAGCATACCTTCATTAGCCAAATGGATTTCAGAATTTTTGCCAAATGTAAAAATTCCTTTTCTTCGTTAACAGGCTAGCTTTATCTGTATGCACTTAAACTGCAGACTTGCAGCTGCTCTGCAGGCTGAGCTTGATTAAAACACGTCCTGCTTTCTTTCGCCCCTCCTCAGCCGAGGTGAGGAAGGGACATACCTTCTTGTTTTCAGCTGCAACCACTTCAGGAAACAACACATAAACTGGATCTCGTCTTATTGCTTTTTGCTTTATACTTAAAGCTGCAAGGGGTCTATGTTGATTCGTGTGGTATTAACCTTGCAGTGAAGGTTTTCCTATCTGCAGTGGATGTGATAAAGCAGCCGTGTCAAACTCATTCTGGGCCAAATCCAGATCCTGAACGCTCTTAAAGGGCCGGTTGTACCAGAATGTGTTGATAAAACCTGATCACAAACTTCTAAAATATCAATGAATCCTTAAAATTAAATATTGCTGAACATCTTTTCAGTCCCTCCAGGATTTTGTGATTCCTTTTTGTGATGTTTGATGTAAAAATCAAAGTGTTTGTGGTTCTAATTTGGAAATATTTGAACTTATTTATGACATAAATGTGACTTTTTATCACTCGCTGTATAAATCATGGACTATAATCTGACATCGGTTAAAGCTGAGGCAGCTGTTTAGTGCAAATAAGAAAGTTTATGACAATTTTTGAGAAAAATCTGCAATAAACTCCCAATTATGTTTTAGCGCTAAAATTCACAAATTATCATGAATTTCCATAATAATTCTCAAGACACTGGAAGGACTGATTGATATAATTTGGCAGTAAACAGATAAAAACTGCATTGATTTGATTGGTTACATAATATTTAAGCTCACTTAGTGTTTAGTCTAGAATCTAGAGGGCCACATAAACAGTTACGGCGGGCCAGATTTGGCCCACGGGCCTCAAGTTTGACACATGTGTGATAAAGGTTACCTGATGAAATCTGAGAACAAGTTGTGCTGGGCGGTGATGGTTTATTCCTATGATTTTTGGGACTTTCTCTCTGCAGTGTCAAGTTCACAAGAAGTTCTGAACTTTCCTTCATAATAAAAGCTGCAAATTTTAAACCCCAACAAAACCTAACAGAGCAGAACAACGTTCTCACTTGTTCATGTGGAAGCCTCTTAATTTTATGTCCAGGAAATTTCCCCAGCCTCGCCGTGAAAGTCAGCTGTGGAAATAAATTTCTAAAATTTACAGAAGAATATTAGAACCACTAAAAAAAGAGAAAAACATCACAAAACAAGATAAATTTAATAAAATCTTATATGGAATCTTATATGCCTGAAGTCCTTCAAATGCAAAATATACGAGTTTAAAATGAAGTTCTGGGATGTCTTGCTGAAATGAGAGAGAGAGTATTTTCAATTAGATTAAAGAAATATGGATATTTTTCTAGCTCTTTTCACTCCTTTTCCTCCCACCATCTCTCCATGTAAAATGTTCTTAATCCACCTCTGCTGTGAAATTCAGCTGAAACAGAAAAAATAAAAATGAAAATGGGACAATAACCTGAGCACTCAAGAGTGTTTGGTCGTGAACTAAAACTTTTTTAAACCACTTTTCAGTTTCAGTCTTCAGTCTTTAATGGGAGGCGTTCTGCATCCTGACTTGGTGATATGCGCCCGCTTTTCTTTTTTCTCTAAAGCTATTTTACTGTGAGAAAATGTCTTGTTCACACTCTGCTGGCTCCATACATTTCTGTCAGATTCATGTTTGAGGCAAAAATTATTTCCTTCTCATGACGATTTGGAGGCAATCTTCAAATCATTGTGATAGTGAAATGTGAAATTCCTCATCACCTAGGAGACGCTTAATTGGACGAGGTAAAAAAAACCTGACTGCTAATCAGAATTGATCATAATTTCAGCTGATATTATAAAAGTAAAAAGAGTTTTATGTAAAAACTGTGATTCCCTGCACAAGTTATTAATTTGCTCCTTAGTTTTAAGCAATTTTTTTTATGTTTTCCAGTAAATATTTTTGGCTTTGGAAAATATTAGAGTTGTCTACAACAACGCCATTGTAGGTAGAAAAAAAGGACAGGCAAATTTTTACCAAAAAAAACAGAAATTTTCTAAACTAAAAAAAAAAAAGGGGGGAATTTCTGGGTTTGTAAAGTTGAATTTTTTTTTGAAAAAATCTGAGATAAATCTCAGAAATTTTTCTTGAAAAAACATAGAATTTTCTGAGTTTTAAAAGTCAAAAGTTTTCAACTCTTCAAAATCAAAAAAATTTGAAAAGTTGAACATTTTCAATTTTTGAAAATCAGAAATGTTCACTTTTTTTTCCTAGAGAAATTTGGAGATCAATCTCAAAATGTTTATTTTTTCTAGCAAATTTTGAACATTTCAAACTCTGAATTTTTCTTTGTGTGTTTTCTAAAAAAATTCTAAGATTAATATCAAAATTTCTGATTTTTTTTTCTAGAAAAGTTTCAACTGTTTAGACTTGGAAATGTCCTTGTTTTTTCTAGAAAATATCAGAAATTAATATCAAAATTTCTGAGTTCTTTTCTAGAAAATGCTCAACTTGCCTTTTTTTTCTTTTTTTCTTAGCAATTTTTCAACTTTTCAAACTCAGAGATACCTTTCCTTTTTTTCTTTAAAGGAACTTTCTGAGATGAACATCAAAATTTCTGATTTTTTTCGAGCAAATTTTCAACTTTTGAAACTTGGAAATGTCCTTGTTCTTTCACAGAATTTTTTTTTTTTAGATTAATCCCAATATTTCTGAATTGTTTCTAGCAAATGTTAAACTTTTCAAAGTTTAAAATGTTCTTGTTTTTTCTGTCAGATTTCTGAGATTAATGTCAAAATTTGACAGAAATGTACTTGTCCTTTTCTCCTATCTACAATATCAATCATACGTAGCTATCTGTCACTTTGTCAATTGATTTTAATTATTTAGATTTTACAAATAGTGCGTGTGTAACCTGCTGTGTTTTATTTTGAAGGAGCCAACCGGAAGCTGCGCGTCCTACCGCGTCCAGCTTCTGGTTATTTGTTTCCCTGAAGGCAGCTGCTGGTTAGCTTGTGAGCTGGAACTTGCGAGCTTAAATCAGACCAGTCTGGCAGCTTGGAGCGACTCCGCGCTCGGACTCTGTGCGGTTCGGATCGGAACCAAACGGACCGGAACTCCCGCCTTACTTCACACTTTGTTGACCCCGCAGCGGGACTTCAGGCGCCCGGGCTGACAAGTTTGTCAACAACAGGAGCGTCTGAGAAAGCAGGTAATTGTATTTTCCGGGTGGCTAAAGTAATAAAACGGCTTTCGGGGGAGCGGTGGGGAGCTGGTGAATTAATCAGGCGTCAAACTGGAGGCCTAAAACTGGGACTTATCTGATCAGCCTGGTTAACAGGTGGCGGGGTTAACTCACCGCAACAAGTCCGGCTGCTGGATTCGGTAATCATTACCAGATCTCAGCTGGATAACCCACCTTTAAAACCAACCCTGCAGCTCGTTCAGAAATAAATCCCTAAATACATCAGCTGGTGTGTCTGCAAAAGCTGCGATCTGTCTCTGCTGTGTTTTGACTCTTAATAAACATTTCAGAAACGCTTATCATGTAAAAACAATCTGCTGTCGCTCGGCTGTTTTGATATGGAAAATCTCACAGGATCACTTTCCTTTTCCCCCCCCCCCAATACCTGCAGGCTGCCTCATAGCGGCCATCGAGCAATCCTTTATTTTTCTGTCTTTAAATGTGTTTTCAGGCACTTTTAATGGGCAACCAACACGTTCAGGCGTGAATCTTCTAACGTTTTGCTTGTGTGAGACATTATTGGTCTTATGACTAAAACCCATAAAGATAAGGCTGGTAACGACACGATAAATTAGAGCACATTAATTTGACCACTTTGGCTTAGCTGTCAGAACCGAAGTATAACTACAAGTAAAAGCTAATAAATATTCATTTTAAATGTGGTTATAATGCAACTTTATTTTTATTTTTTATTTTTTGTGGCAGTTACCAGTGAACAGTTAGCTGGTTTTGATAAATGTCTATTAAAATATTTTTATGCATTTTTTTTTTTTTTTTACACATTTTTTCCTGGTTCATTTTTCCTTTTTCCTTTTTTTTTTTCATGCATATTTTTCTACTCTTGTCTGTGATTTCATAACATCAGCAGACATTCTGAACTCTGGTGTCAGAAGTTGGAGTGTTTCCCAACTTTTCCAACGCTGCAGACCAAAACGGTTCCTCAGACTCTACGACGTCTGAAGTTCCTGTAGGAACTCGGGCCTGATCTCACCTGAACCGCATATTTTCACAGTGGATGAAATCCTGCAGTATGCTGCTTAAATGTGCGTGGTTTAGTGTTTTCGGCGTGTTGGGCTGCCAGACATCTGCTCCGAAACTAAAACACCTGGCCGAATGTAGCCTTCGAGATCCCTGTCTGGATTTGGATAAATATTTGACGATGAAGACTATTGTGAAAGGCGATAAATTTTAAAAGTTAGAACATAAATAAGGATATTCTTGTCTCACCTGATTTACCCTCTTTTCTGTCTTTCTGCAGGAAAGTAACAAGCTATTGTCTTTTATGGGTATAATTAAAGGATTTGAGTGAAAACAATCATTTTTTTCCTGTATATTCTTTCTTTTGTTAATCCAATTTGATTTGTTTTCTTTCCATCTCATGAAATATTGTCTGTCTGAGGAAACTCGGTCATACTTTTGCTCCAGGGAGGTTTTTCCCTCTTCCAACTTCCCACATTTCTCTTCCAGTCCACTTAAGACACAAACAAGCAATAGAAAACTCTCTGAGCTCAACTTACATGTGACTAATCTTTTTCAAGTGCTTGAAGTTTTAAAATAAATCCGATCATTTCCAAAGACGGCAGACAGAACAAAAGCTTAGCATTTTGGACACAAATATAACTTTTAAAGTTTAAATCCAGTCATTATTGCGGATGGATGTTGGTAAAGAAAACTTATCCTTTTGTTAAGCATTTCTACTGTTTGTATTTAAAAAGAAAATTACAGTTAAAACTGTAAAATACAGCAATGGCTCCAACTTGTTACAGGCCTTCACAATAAAAGCCTCAATTATAAATATTCTGCAATTTCACCTTTAAAAATACAATTTTAAAGAGAATAAAATTATGTACAGTATCTTCATATTTTTTGAACTGTAGATAATTAAATTTTTTTAAGTTAATTTGTTTTATGTATTTATTTAACTTTTAAAAATATTTAAATTGTAATTTCAGACTATTTAATAAAGGATGTCTAATTTCCTATGTATAAAATAACACTGCTGCTAGTCCTATAGTGATTATAATGAGGATTTTAACAATTTAATTAATTCTGGTTTGCTTATTTTAATATATTTTGACAAAATCACAATAATACAGATAAGATACTGATGTTTTGACGGTGAGATACAATCTTCTCTAAGTCCATTTAATTAAAATTACGTCTGACTTTTATCTAAAATATGTTGCAGTTTTTCTTTTGGTTTGTGGACTAGTGCAACTTTTATTTAGATTTAATTTGGAACTTGATTTTTCTTTGCTAAATGTTTAACTTAAAACCCAGTCAAGTTTTAGATGTTTAAAGTGTTTTTTTACGATTTAAAGTTGTAACTCTTTTCAGAATATCTGATCTGCAGAAGGTTAGATATTGGAAATCGCTGATAAAAGCTTAAATTGGTGCATCATTCATGAATCTTAAAAACAAATCCTGAAGCTTCATTAATGTTTAATTTTGTTATATTTTCCTAAAAATGACAGAATTTAATAAATCCTGAAGGATTACGTTGAGTCTTAGATGCTGGGAATCTATAAACATTGTGGGGTTTTTTTTCCCCCTTTCGGCTTATTAAATGTGCCTTTTTCAGCTTTTTGTCCTCTCACAGCTCCACTATCAGATCATTACTGTATATAGAAACTTTCGGAGCAGTTCCACATCCTCATCCGCCTGGACCGTAAGGAGGCAGGGAAACTTTTAGGATGGGAAAACGACACGACCTTGAGCTTTTGTGGAATCTGGCTAATGGCCGGGAGGACTTCAGATTTAGCTTTTTATGACTTGGATGTTAGTTTTAGTTTGGAGTTGGTGCTAGCCAAAACATTTGGAGCCAGAGCTTTGATTGCACCACTTTTAATGAAGTGAAAAGAAGAAAAAGAAGTGGATTGAACAAGTGTATTCCTCTCTGACCTTCAGCACAGTGTAATATCGAAATGTTTCTTGTCACTTTTCAAAGCGATTCAGCTTGACAGACCCAAAAGTCGTTACGATTGACTTTTAAAGCACATTTGATCCCTTTTTTCCTCCCACTTAATGTCTCCTCTCCTGTAAAAGGTTAGCTGAGGATAAAAAAACCTCAAAACTCAAGTCTCCTGAGTAACATTTACCAGGTTTTCTAGTTTGAGACGGCTCCATGCGAGCCATTAGTGGCGGCAGGATGAGCCGCGGCGTGGAGCGCGAGGGAGTTTTTCTCCCACAGTGAGCTGCCAGCTCCCGGAGACTGTGACAGCGAGGAAGTTTGGAGGCAAGGTCAGAGCTTCAAAAGAAACAAAAAACTCATCCACATCTGCTTTGAGCCTGAAACCGTCGTCAAAGAAGCAGAAAAACGCACAAAAAAAAAAAAACTGGCAGAGGATCTTTTCGACTCTTAAGTGACTCATCTGCTTTAGGAGGAAGACGATCGGCTGCAGGCGCGAGGTCACCGCTGAACTCCTAAAATGGATTCAGAAATGCTTTGGGAATATCACCAGTAGTTTTTTATTAACATTTCCATTTTTACATTTAATGGTCCAGGCTGTCTTTCGTCATTCCACATTATTCAGTCGAAAGAGATAAGCCAGCAAACCGTGTAATTACACTTGAACCTGAACATGGCAAACGCTTTGATTTCATGGCTTTAAATCACCGCGTGCTTGAAGAAACAAATGATTAAAATCCATTTCGAACATCGAGGAAAGTGGTACGTCTGACTATTTTCTGTGAGGATTTATGATTTCAGCAAATCTGAAGGTGCAGTTATTGCTAAACTGTAATTATTTTTGACATAACAGACGATTAGCCAAGAACAAAAGGCACTGCAAAGGTAATTCAAGGGGATTGCAGAAAAAAAATAAATGAAGAAAAGTTACTTTCCTTAAAAACCCGGAAAGAAATTAATCTCAGAAATGTGCTAAAAATAAAATTTTTGAAGATTTCTGAAAATCTTCTAAAAAGTTAAAAATTTGCTGGAAAAAAATTCTAAAACTTTAAGATTATCAGAATTTTTTTTTTTATTATTATTATTTCTAAGCTTGAAAAATCAAAAAATTTTATACAAAAAACCCCCCAGAAATTTTAGTGACAAGTTGAAAATTTTCAATCTTTGGAAGTTTTTAGTTTCAAAAGAAAGTAATTTTTAACAACTCTTGTTTCCTTGTGTTATCTGTATGACAACTTGTCCCAACATGAATAACCTTAGGGTTGCAATGATTAAATTAGCAATCGATTAATCGATTATTCTGACGATTAATCAGTTAAAAAATGACACATTCTCATTTAACCACAAGCCTTTTTTTTTTACATTAGAAATATATTAAATAAGCAAATCAAATTCATTTTTAAATAAGAAAATAAACATTGCAATAACAGCATTCCTTTAGTAAATCTGAACAGTTGAGTTTTCTGTAAACACGTCTTCTGTAAAAGATGTTTACAGAAGACGTGTTTTTATCTTAAATACAAAATGTATAGATTTTCTGTAAAGATTTGGCTTAATTGCTGCTCTGATTGTGTTATTTATTTCACCAAATGGCCTCATTTTGAATCTGTATGCTTCAGTTAACGATTAATCGGTTACTAAATTTGTTGAAGATTATTTCAATAACCGAATAATCCGATTAATGGTTTCAGCCTTGGATAACTCTGAGTCTCCTGACGGCGTTTTTTTTTTTTTTATTACGTTGCTATTATCCCACTTTTTTCTGTTTTGATTTGACTTTGATTTGCTTCCTTTGTTAATTTTTAATGGAGGATTTGTTATGGTTCAAGCGTCGTTTTGCAGAAACAGTAGCAAGACTCCCTTCAGACTGGAGCGGTCCCGATCGGTGGTCGGTCTGAATTAATGTAATTTTAATGTTTCCTCATGCTACTTATTTCCTGCTCCATTATGGTCGTCCTATCAGAAACTAATAGACTTCCAATTTGTGGCTCAGTACGATTGATTGATTCCCTCAAGAGAGAAGATAAGTCAGACTGTAGATGTTGGCTTCTGCTGTTTTGCTAAGGCGGTTTGTATTTTGTGTATTAATGTGTATATTGGGTGTTTGATTGTTTCAAGTATTTGCAGATTTTAGCTTTTCACTGGTTACTGTTGTCTCTACATTTTGGAGGTTGTGCAGAATTTCTGCAAATTTACTGATCCACCATTTGTTTCAGCACCAATGTAGAAGACACCGTCCTTCAAACTATTTCTTTATTTACAGAGCAATATTTAATCAATCTATCTGTTATTAAGGAGATTAAACAGATAATCATAATCCCTCTAAATTTAAATCGGACCAAAAAAGCAACTTTGGTTTGGCTAAAAACCTCGGTCTCGGTTCGACTGAAGTGAGCTCTGGTGCGGTTTGATTGCTTATATGAACGCAAAGCAGACCAGAGCTCCAAAAGCAGGAAGTGAACCACAGTGCAGGGCATTCTGGGTAAATACAGCCAAAACAAACGTGCTAATCTAGCGATAGTGGGAGAAATGATTCGTGGTTTTTTTACTAAAGATTTAAAGAGAAATTTCACAACCACTAAAATCTGACGCTACTCCATTTTTGTTTCCATTTTATGAAGAAGGAAGTTGCGCTCAGTGTCGCCTTCTGAGGTTTTTGTCATTTCCTCCTTAATGCAGCGCCTCCACAGGCGAGGAGGGGAACAGGTTTATTAATTAGTTCAGATAGTTTGACACAGTGCAGTGAGAAAGAGAATTAAAGCAGCTAAAAATGTAAAAAAAATAATTATAGTAAATAAAAACATTAATACAAAGATCCTCAGAAAGTTGGTTGCAACTTTTGTCTCTTTGTTTTTAACATTGTTACTTATGGAATATAAAGAATGTTTTTAATTATTTTTTTCTTAAAATCTAAAGTTTGGCTTTGAATATTTATTAGTTATTACTATTGTTATATATTTATGTAAGAATTATTAAATGACTGAATAAAAAAGAAAACCAAATTGGTTGATTAACCAATTTAAAAATAAGTAATTTCAGGTTGTGTAAAAATATCACAAAGGAAATAAAAGTGAAACCTGATTCCTGCTACGTTTGCAAGCTTTAGCATAAATCTGCCTAGTTTCATGTCAGAGCATCCAGTTTTAAAATATGTTCACAGTTCGTCCTGATCAGGTCACAAATGTTTTTATATGAAATAAAATAAATCAGCAGCCCTTCTGATTTGACCAAAAACAAAACGCCATGAGGAAACGGTAATGAAGTGTGGTGTTTCTACCGTTTCTGTTTCACAGCCTGCTTCGGATTATATCAATATTAAGCGTCTTGGATGGGGAATGAGCTGCAATAATATTTGTGTTTCTCACACGGAGCCAATTTTCAGCGAGTTTCTTCACAGCTGGAAGGAGAATGTTTCTGGGTTCGGTTTAATTCACGGCGTAAAACATTTAGAGGAGAAAGAAAAACACAAATGCTTTGACTGAAGGCACAACTTCAAAGGTGATTACCTGCAATCTAATTAGTTCCCACATTATTCCCAAACTAAGGCTTTGTTAGCTGGAAAGAAAAAAAAGATTCTCTGGAATTTGATTAATTTTTTTTTTTTTTTTCTGGATAAGAAATTAAATGACTTGCAGCGGAGGGCGTAGAGCCAGAAAGTAGAGACACTGTGTACCAAGCCTGACTGAAGACAAACTCCTGCCTTGTAGGAATGATTCACTTTGCTGCGTTCGGTGGTAACAGCTCCTTAAACTCCGCTGGACGTGGATATTCATGTACCAGCTGTCTGTTAGCATAAATCCTGGTCAGTGTTTTCTCTCATCACAGTTTTTCACCGTGACTGAGAAGCAGTTGGAGGAAACGGATTTTATACAAATAGTTTACTGTAAACCAGGAAATACTGCACGAGCTTTCACTTTCGTCCGTTAATATTAGTGTTAAAGTGCAACAGTTTGTGTGATTCACATTACTGAAGACATTTATCTGCAATCAACACAGTGTAAACCTGTAAAAATGAAAAAGAACAAACCATACACAAAATCTTACCAAGTATTTTTGGTTTAGTTTCTAGAGAAAGTATCTTAGAACACTGGAAATGCGACAAAACAAGTAACTTTTCAGCTAGATATGAGCTTGTTTTAACTCAGCAACTCCTTAATATTCATCAGAAAGTTCTAGTTCCACTGGCGCTGTTGCCTAGCAACGCCAGGCAAGCCCAGCCCGTCACCTAGCAACCCAGTTGTAGTTCCACTGGCAGATTATTTCACTTGTAACAAAGCATTTTTCTTGTGTTATAGGTGAAATAATCTCAGTTTTTAGCGGGGATCTACGACATATTGGGTCTCACATTATCGGCTGATATTAGTCATTACTGAACATATCATAATTTGACCAAAAAAGAAAACTGGGCTCATATTAACAGATTGTTTTTATTTCCATTTTGTTGGTCATGTGGCACTTATGACAATTATGGAAATACATTTGCTTAATCTAAACGCGTCAATTGAAAAGGGGGGGGGGGAATCTTGCCTAGTATTTTTGGTCTAGTTTCTGGTGCAAAAGTCTTAGTCCGTTTGACATTAAAACTAAAAACTTACAAGTTTTCAGCAACATACAGGGGCTCCTTTAACATCAATAATTCCTTAACAGTGATGAAAAAAACACTTGTTCCAATTGGCAGATTGTTTCATTTACAACATGGGAAAACATTTTTGTTAGAAGTTAAATAATCTGCCAGTTTTTCAATGAATATTAAGGAATTATTTACTTAAAACAAGCTCTTATATGTTGCTTGCAAGTGAGTTTAGTCTTGTATCTAGTGTATTAAAACATTTACACTAGAAAGTAGAACAAAATATTTGATACATTTAGTGTTTTTGCAGTGTTTATTATCGGTTATCGGCATAACACCAATATTAATATTGGACACTAATTTTGGCCCAAATCATCATATCAGTCCTTCTCCAGTTTTTAGTATCTGGAATATTTAACGATAATAGATATTCTGTTTGTAGTTTAATGGGAAGATTGAAACAACAAATATTATTTTTCTTCATATGTTTTCATCCCGCAGTCGATGTATAAAAGTTTTATAAAAATTGATATTCTCTACATTGAATTCAGAAAACAGTTTTTTCCTGTTCCTATTCTTACTTCAGTTTGTGGTATTTTTTTTTCTCTTCTCATTCAGCATCATGTGGTGGCGTTCCACAAGGCAGGACCTCTGGTTCCCTGGGATTTAACTCCACATCTTCTCTGACTTAAACTGGACCGTCTGCAGCCAGTTTGGATGATATTTCCCAACAACGACATGCTGATCTGAGCGAGGCGTCACCCAGACTCTTCTCTGACTAAGCCGGGATAAACAAATTCCTGCAGACGATGTAGTAGCTGTCGTTTCCTGAGAGCTCCTGTTGTTGCGATGGCCGCTGCCACCTCTCCAGAGAAGCATCAGCCGCTGCTGCAGCTCCAGGAGGTGGACTCCAGCCGAGTCGGCAGTCGCATTTTGTCTCCTGGTCTGACCCACGAAGCCTGCCAGCCCATCTGCATCCCGGCGCCGTACACCGATCTGGGCCACGACTTCAACCCCATCACTTTCTACAGTCCAACAATTTTCAGCTACACTAGTCAGGGCATTCAAGAGTGTCCGTCTGTCCATCAGTCGCTGAGCGCCTCTTTATTCTGGCCCCGGAGCGGCCATGTTGGAGCGGCCCTGCCGCTGCACCGCTCCCCGGGCCGAGCCCAGCACGGCCAGGCCGTCCAGAACCCCTGGGAGAGCGTCCTGACCAGCAGGTAGGACGGGAAACGCACAGATCGCCACATGCATCAATGCACTTTGAAGACTTTTTTGTTTGTCTGCCAGTATTTTTTGTTTTCAATCAATCGACACAAAGGTTACATTCACACAGCAGGCAACGGGGCCCAAATTCGCTTTTTTTCCAATATGAGACCCAAAACGTTCCAGTAGTACAACTGAATATTAGGGCAATTGTATATAGAATAATAATAAAATAAAAGAGTAAATTTCTGCCAAAAAACTCAGAAAATTTTAGTTTAATCTTAGAAATTTTATAGAAAAAAAAACTTGGAAGTAGAAAATTTTTTTACTTTTCAAACTCAGAAATGTTCTGGTTTAATTTCGACTTTTGGAAATTTCTGAGTTTGAGAAGTTGAAAACTTCAGACTTTCTAAGTTGTTTTTTTTTTCTAAAGCATTTCTAAGACCAAAATAAAAATTTCAGGGTTTTTTTTTTTTTTTTTGTTAACTTGCAAATCTTTGATTTTTGGAGCTCAGAAATATCCTGTTTTTTTTTCTGGCAAAATGTTTTGACTTTTCAAACTCAATAAAAAAAAAAAAAAAATTCTAGAAACTTTCTGAGATGAAAAAATTTTGGGGGGAATATTGCAATTTTTTTATTTATTTTTGGAGCTCAGAAATGTCCATGTTTTTTCTAGAAAATTATTGACATTAATCTCTAAATTTCTGACTTTTTTTTTCTCTTGCAAACTCAAATTTTTGATATTTGGAGCTCAGAAATTTCCACGTTGTGTAGAACATTTCTAAACAATCTCAAAATTCCAGTTTTTTTTTTTTTTTTTGGGGTGTAGAAATTTACTCCTTCTTTTCCATCCACAGCAGCTCTAATATGCCGTCTTAGAATCCATTAGAAAGAAACTCAGTTTAATCTATGTATATTCATAGAGTAGCTACATTTTTAAGGAAAAGTCAAACCTTCACTGATGTATTTTTAAGTTCTAGTTTCAAATTTATTCATGAAGTGAGTTTTTTTTTTTTGGGAGAAATAATTTTTCCTTCTATCTACAATGTCGATTATTTTCTATATAAAACCTAGTTTGGGTTTCTGTAGTGGATGATTTGTGAGTGTACTTTTTGCTTTGGTGAGAAATAATGAGGTGAAAGTGTCTGTCAGTAAGGGCACGAAGAAGCTGTCGCAGGAGAACGAGGACGCCGTGGTGTCTTCGGGCGGGAAGAGCGACCTTCACTACTGCGCCGTGTGTCACGACTACGCGTCGGGGTATCACTACGGCGTGTGGTCATGTGAGGGCTGCAAGGCCTTCTTCAAGAGGAGCATCCAAGGTGAGGCTAAATCACAAGAAAATCCCACTATCTGCGTTTTTATGATCTTGCTAATCTATGATTTACGTTTGCCTTTTGAGTCTTCCTAAGCTAAACTCTCAGAGTTTACAAACCCATAACTCAGCGGGTTAAAAATGTCCGCCTGTGAAGTTTTATGCGTTCATCTCTGGAACAGAACCTTAATCCTGCTGTGACCTGTTTGGGTTTTCCCCGTTAGTTTCAGCTGAATGTTTTCTCAATCACAAGACGGTAACTTTGTTCAGAATATGGATAATATGCCAACTGGAAAAACACAAAATCTTACCGGTTGTTTTTGGTCTAGTTTTTAGTGCAAATAAAAAGTAAACCAAGTTTTAATTTGCAAATTGGTCTAGTTTTACCTAGCCCAAAATGTCAGATTATAGGAAATAATCTGCAAATATTTTCTGTTATTGCAGATGTTTTTATCCAGACTTTGTCTAGATAAAACTGGACAAAGTCTAGTTAGTTTTGTCTAGACAAAAGTTTGACAAAACTAACATTTCAGCAAGATATAGTAACTTGTTTTAAGTCAGTAATGTCTTAATATTGATAAGTAATAGTTTCACTGGCAAATTATTCTACTTCTAACATGGAAAAATATATTGTTTTAGGGGAAATAATCTGCCAGAGGAACCAGTACTTTAAAAAAAAATCAATATAAAGTGATTACTGATGTTACACAAGTTCCTATGTTGTGTTAAAAAGTTACTTGTGAGTTAGTTTTGTCTTATTAGAAGTATAATAATATATTTGGATTAAAAACTAGATTAAAATTACTTCATAATATTTTGAGTTTTTGCAGTGCACAACCCTGGTAAACCTGTCCAGAAATAAATCAAAACTACCTTACAAGTGACTTTTTACCAAGATGTAGGAGCTTGTTTTAAGTGAACAGTTTCTAATTCCACTCATAAAAATGTTACAAGTGAAATAATCCAGTAGAAATTATATTTTTTCATCATTATTAAGGAAATATTTACTTAAAACCAGAGTTGGGCAGAGTGCTCACTTCAACATGTTTTTACTCAAGTAGGATTAAAAATGTCTTAGTTAAAAGTCTCCTCCACTACCGAGTAACTGATCACATGATCCATTATTTAATATTTAAAAATTACATAATCAAATGGACCAAAACGTAAAGTTAAGTGGAAAATTTGGTATTTTAAGCCAAAATTAAAGAATTTTAAAATAGAAGAACGTCATTGTATTTAAACATTTTGTGTCAGCTGTGTTAAATACTGACTAAATAAACAGAAAAATGTAAAAAATAATCACAAAATCACAATACTTCAAATAAGAAATAAAAAAATAAAATCAGAGAAAATAAATTTTTCCAAATCAGTTTTTTAAATAAAGATTTTTATGAAACTTTAACACAAACTGCAGGTGTGCGTCTGTGTCTGGTGGATATTTGGTTAAATAAAACATGATTTTTTTTTTTTTTTTTTTACATTTAGTGGGTAAAAAATCCAGAAAGTTTACTCAAGTAAGAGAAGAGATACTTTATAATAAAAATACTCAAATGAAAGTAAAAAGTACAGGGTAGTAAAAGTACATTTAAAAAAAAAAAAAGTTCCTCAAGTAAATGTAACCCAACTCTGATTAATACTAATTTATAAGTAACTTTTCTGCAAGAGTACTAAGATATTCACACTTGAAACTAAAGCAAAACCATTCGTTGGTCAGGTTTAGTTTTTTGCAGTGTAGGATGCGGCGTCCTGTAGCGTTTCCAATTCAGCACCTCTGGGTCAAATAATGAAGTCCTTAGCAGAACTCTGGAGGACTGGACTGCATAGAGAAGGGATGATTCGGGCTTGTTGGACCATCTGAAGGCGTCATATCCGGCGTTGAGCCGGTGCTCTGCTTGCTTACCGGCTCTTCCCGTTTCTAAAACAAGTTGTGTCTTGGCAACCGGAACTAGAGGCGGGCTCCAAACACGAGTTAAAGACATCGTCCCTCCCTCGTTTTTACCAGGGTTGAATTCATTTCACTTCCAGTCTGCCTGATTTAACATAAACGAAAGCAAAGGAACGAACTTCAGCCAAGCAAAAATCACAGCTTCAGTGATTCTGATTCTGATCATCGGCTTCAGTCGGTCGAAACTGAGCTCCATTAAAACGAGAGCGAAATGTGGAAAATAAAACAATCAATTTCTCTTTTTTTTCATTTTTTTTTTCATAAAGTAACAAATTCACATCTTGTATGTTTTGTGTTTTTGGTTTTTTTTTTAGGTCACAACGACTACATCTGCCCGGCAACCAATCAGTGCACTATAGATAAGAACCGACGCAAGAGCTGCCAAGCGTGCCGCCTTCGCAAATGCTACGAAGTTGGCATGACCAAATGTGGTTCGTTGTGCTTTTATTTCATTTCTTTAACTGCCAGGAACTGATTATCTAACGTAGATCCCACAGAAAAGAGTTTGTGGTATAATCTGTATTGCTTGGTAAACAATTTTAACTTGCAAATTATGCAAACAAATGATATATGAGCTTGTTTCAAGACGATAATTAATTAATATTAATTGATGATAAAGTACTATTTCCACTGGCAGATTATTTCACTTATAACACGATATTTTCCCCATATCATAAGTGAAATAATCTGCAGGTGGAAATAGATCTGGGTTGCTAGGTGACGGGCTGGGCTTGACTGGCGTTGCTAGGTGACGGCGCCAATGGAACTATAGAACTTTTTATCAATATTAAGAAGTTATTTACTTAAATCAAGCACCTATAGCTTGGTGAAAAGTTACTCGTAAGTTAGTTTTGTCTTATTTGAAGTGTGAAAAGATATTTACACTAGAAATTAGACTATAAATACTTGGCAAGATTTTGTTTTTGCAGTGTACTTTCCCATTTTTATTAATGGAAACCAGAATATAACCTCCAAATCCTCCTGATATGTTTATGAATTACTTATGATAGTTGTATATTTTTTTTCTTTTACATATTTTCACCAAAAAGTTTTTTTTTTGTGTGTGTGAAAAATCTAAATTAACACTGCAAAAACAAAATCTTGACAAGTATTTTTGTTCTAATTTCTTAGTGCAAATATCGTATTACACTTGAAATAAGACAAAACTAACTATTTATTTTTTTCAGCAAATATAGGAGCTTGATTTGACTAAATAATATAATAATAAATAAATATAGAATAAAAAAAAGTCCTAGTTCCACTGGCAGATTATTCACTTTTATATAACAAGACATTTCCTCATGTTATTAAAAATAATCTGCAGGTGAATCTGCGGGTGGGTTGCTAGGTGACGGGCTGGGCTTGGCTGGCGTTGCTAGGTAACGGCGCCAGTGGAACTTTTACTAACACTTTATTTGACAGGGTGTGCGTAAGATTAACACAACACCTGTCATAAACACGAAGGAGTCTTTCTGAATGTCTATGACTGTTGTCATGAAGTGACATTCGGTAAATAATGACAATCTTAATGCAAAGTTACTCTAAAAGTTGCACTAAAAGTCCATTAAAAGTGTCAACTTTGCATTAAATTGTCATTATTTACAAATTAGTTGGCACTTTTAATGGACTTTTAATGCAACTTTTAGAGCAACTTTGCATTAAAAGTGTCATTACTTATTGAATGATGCTTCATGACAACAGTCATAGACATTCATAAAGACTCCTTCATGTTTATGACGGCGTCATGTTTCTGAGTCATGTTAGTCTTCTGCACCCCGTCAAGGTTTTACCAAACTTTTTCATCAATACTAAGGAATTATTCACTTGGATCAAACTCCTATATCTTGCTGAAAAGTTACTTGTAACTTAGTTTTATCTTATTTCAAGTGTAACAAGATATTTGCACCAGACGTTGGACCAAAATTACTTGGTAAGATTTTGTGTTTTTACAGTGAAAACCTGGAGTAATTAAGTGCAGGTTCTGGTTTTGAAGGGATCCGAAAGGAGCGTGGGAACTGTAGGAGCACGCTGGTGAGGCGAGTGACCCGGTTGTCCGCCCAGGGGCGAATAAACCGACCCAAGGTGATAACCAGGCCGGTGGAGAGTTCGCCGAACGAGCCTGGACTGACGCCGGAGCAGCTGATCGAGCGGATCATCGAGGCGGAGCCGCCAGACATCTACCTCATGAAGGACATGAAGAGGCCGCTGACGGAAGCAGACGTGATGATGTCGCTCACCAACCTGGCCGATAAGGAGCTGGTTCACATGATCGGCTGGGCCAAGAAGATTCCAGGTACGGGTCGGCAGCCGGAGCCGCGTTCAGATCGGCTAAACGCAGAACGCAAGACGCAGCCTGGGGAACCACAGATCCACTTTTCCCACTTCTGGTGCCGATATCTGAGGTTTAGCATCGACTGATCCGATTCAGAAAAACATGACTGGACTGATGCAAGACCGTCCTTTTTTTAGACAGACATAAATGTACTGAATTATACATTTATTTGATAATTCTGCACCAGTACAGCACACTTACATTTTTATTTTTTTATTTGTGCATTAAATTTCTTAATCTGGGACCCGACTCCGAATTTCGTACCAAAAACAAGCAAAGGTGGTAAAAATCCTTGAAACCTAAATATCTTCATCATCTTAGTCCAACGTGTAAAAACAACTTCAATCATTTGGTGCAAAATAAGAAACTGAAATAAATAGATTTTGCTAGTTTTTTTGTTTATGTGATTATCTTTAAAAAAAAAAAAAAAAAAAAAACTACAAAAAAACTTTTATCCAGTCCAGGAATTTTAAAACTAATGTATCAAATACTTTATTGATCCCAAAGGAAAATTAAATGTCGTTATAACTCATATTAATTCAAATTCTTCAGCGTTATCATGACGGCTGTTGGCACAAATAAATACAGATATTCATGGGATCGGTGCATCTCTTGTGCAAACAGAGCAAAATTAATCAGCAACAGCAACAAAATCTAAATATTTTATAAAATTAAATCTTTTATTCTCATGATTTTTACAAAAAAAAAAAAAAAAAAAATCCCATGCTAAGAAATGAATCCTGCAAATTAAATAATTTTTATGTAAATGGAGCCTCTGGTTTCACAAAAACTCTGGCCTTTGCTCAAAATCAAATCGAACTTTATTTTGCGTAGCACCTTTCAGCAACAAAAGCTTTGCGTCATAAAGTTGGTAAAGATTTTGGAGTAATTTTGTTTTTGCTGGACTGATCCGACGTTTATTACAAAATCATCCTCATGAGCAAATCTCAGATCTGTAGTAAGTGATAAAACCGTCTGTGTCTGGAGAACACAGCCGCTGTCTCTGCTTTATGCAGCGTGGGAACCTTTCTCCTGAAATTAAAGCGTAAAACTGAGCGAATGTTTGGAACAAACGGCGTTTTATCAAATTAGGCTCTTTCAGGCTGAGATTAAATGACTCGTCACCTTTTCACAGCTAATGATGAGCCGCTTGTGGTAGAAATCCAACAAACGCGCTTTACAAGAGCAGAAAAACATCCAAAACAAACCAGTTTGTGAAATGAGTCTGGCTTTTTTTATTTTATTTTATTTAAAGCAGTTGTGACTATTTTCTTTTCAGATTTGGAGGATTTCGCTGCCAGTCGGTCAGACGTCCTTCACAGAAAACGCATCTTTAGCATCGTCACGAAGCTACGGAACAGGATTAAAAAAAAAACTAATAAATCTGACTTTAATCTCAGGATTATGGCTTTTCACAAAAACTCTGGCCTTTGCTCAAAATCAAATTGAACTTTATTTTGCGTAGCACCTTTCAGCAACAAAAGCTTTGCGTCATAAAAACGCAGAAATCGTAGAACACAGTCAACGTTGACTTTTCCTCTCAGAATTTAGATTTTTTCATCTCAAATTTCGTCTTTTGCTCTCAGAAGTCAGATTCCTGAGTCTCATCGTTCAAAATGCCTCAAAGCTAAACTAAAAAAAGATTGACTCTCTCAACCCGACCACCGATTTCTTGGTTTTAACTGAGATGCCTGACTTTAGTCTCTTCTAATTAAACGCCTCTAATGCTGTGAATTCAATACGGAATTAGATTTCTGCTTCTGTTTACATCAGTACCGACTTCTTTAAGTGGGTTAAACGTTTTCCAGGAGGTTCTGGGTCGGTTCGCACATTAACTCAAGCTAACGTTGTTCTCAGGCTTTGTGGAGCTCTGTCTGCTGGACCAGGTCCATCTGCTGGAGTGCTGCTGGCTGGAGGTGCTGATGATGGGCCTGATGTGGAGATCCGTGGAGCATCCAGGGAAACTCATCTTCTCCCCGGACCTCTGCCTGAGCCGGTACCGCTACCGCTTTGATTCAGACCTTAACATCTATCACCTTATTACGGTTGATTTCCCAGAGGTTTCCAAACGCGTCATCTACATTTTCAAAAACAAAATCTCTTCTCTACCAAAGTTTAGTCTTTCTAAATGCCGAAGCTTCAACTTCAACCCTTTTGAGTGGAGAATGAATGAAAGCAAAGATCCGTGCCAGGAAACGAAGCATTCTGCATGAGGAGCTGGAACATCTCATTCTGGACGGTCAAACATCAGAGCCAGAATTACACAAGAAGCGCCCTGAATGCCACCAGAAACAAAAACAACTTATTGTTTAGACGCGACTTGTTGGAGGACATTTAGCCAAATATTTCAGCCGGTGCGTTTGTATTTTAGGGTTACAGTTAACGATTATTTGAGTAATTGACTCATCTGCCGATTATTCGTACAAGTAATGGAGCAAAAATTGGACACATTCTGCAGATGTTTCATTATGCAATATTAGAAATGCATTAAATATCCAAATAAACAACTTAATATATTATTTAAAAATCTAAAATTCAAATTTTGTATGTTTTCCGTACAGTTTTGGATTAATTACTACAAAATGTCCTGTTTTGAGTCGATTAATTACTAAACTAGGTGATTATTTCAGAAATCGATTTATCACGATTGATCATTTCTGGCCTAGTATGTTTGATCCATTGTAGATTAGAGGAAAAACTGCACTGAGTTTAAATTTGTGCACCCACACTGCAAAAATAAAAACAGCTAAATCTTACAAAGTATTTTTGTTCTGGTTTTTAAGTGCAAATATCTCAAAGAAATAAAATAAGACAAAATTAACTCACAAGTAAAAATAGGAGCTTTTTTCAGTCAGTTATTGATTTAATATTGGCAAAAAACAAAAAAGTACTAGTTCCACTTATTTTATGAAATATATTTTCTGCCTTTTTTGTTTTCATTGTAGAATTTTAGATGGAAATATTTCTTATTTACATTTAGTTGTAGCTTGACTTGCTTTTTTAATTCCTGAAGTATATGTTTGTGTTTTTTAAAACCTCAGTAGAAATACAAATACTGATATTTCTGTAGATTATAGCTTCGTTTTAATTTTATAACGGTAGGATTATTTACTTAACATCTTTACCAACTTTATTTCTGAAGCTCTTTATACACCGACAATCATAAAATACAATGAAGTTATAAAATAGAAAAAAGTTCTCAAGTTGTAAGGAAAATAATCTGCTTGTGGAAGCAGAACTTAAGGGATTATTCACTTTTCTGTCTTGCTAAAAAAACTTACTTATAATTTAGTTTTGTCTTATTTCAAGTTTCAAGATTAAAACCAGACAAAAAAAACTCTGAAATTTTGATAAATCTTAGAAATTTTTTTTTTTTTTAAAAAATCATGGAAATTTCTGAGTTTGAAAAGTCAAAAAGTTGTTAGAAAAAAACTCACATTTTGATAAATCTCAGAAATTGTATAGAAAAAAAAAAACATGGAAATTTGAGTTTGAAAGATGTAAAATTGACACTTGACATTTCAATGCACTGCAAAAAGACAAAATCTTACAAAGTATTTCTTTTGTCTAGTTTTATGTCCTTTTCTCATTGATATCAAGCTCTTATTTCTTGCTGGAAAGTTACTTATAAGTTAGTTTTTATCTTACTTCAAGTGAACTAAGATATTTGCACTAAACTAAACCAAAAGTTCTTGGTAAGACTTTGTGTTTTTGCAGTGTGATGAGTCGACGCAAACTGCACGTTCATTTTATTGTCACATTTGTGCCGATGTACAGACACAACCCCGTGCAAACAATTTCCTTTCATTGTTGTGATGATTTAAAATGGTTCTGATCGCGGTTTCTCCAGGCTTTCCTCTGGATTTTTTGCTCTGGTTCTGATGGATTGATTGTCCTGCGTAAATATGAGAGTTTGGAGCGGGATGTGTGTGTTTGTGTGCGGCAGGGAGGAGGGCAGCTGCGTCCAGGGCTTTGCGGAGATCTTTGACATGCTGATCGCCGCCACGTCCAGAGTGAGGGAGCTCAAGCTGACGAGGGAGGAGTACGTCTGCCTCAAGGCCATGATCCTCCTCAACTCCAGTGAGTGAGCGCCGCTGCTGCTGGCGTCACAGATGAAGCCTGGCGGCACGTTTCACTGGAGGCCCCACAAAAAGAAACAACTGCGTGTTCTGGCAGGGTTTCTGCAATGTTTCATCATAGCAAGCGACAAGTAAAACATTCAGCCTGGATGCGTTTGTTTAAAGGAATTTATGTTTTTTTTTTTAAATTGGGATTTTAGGAATTCTTTGGTCATCTGAGATTTTATACAAGAAAGAAACAATCAAGGATTATCAAACTGCTCAGATTTGAAGTACAGTACAGATATTTGAAGTTGAACACGAAATGTTACAAAAGAAGATTAAGACCTCAGGAAAGAAAAAAACGTATTTTACAGAAATGGGACTTTAAGAATTCTGACAATTTCAGAATTTTGTCTTTGTTTAATTCTGACTTTTTCTCAGACTTTGACTTTAATCCCAGAATTTTGGCTTTTTTTTCCTCAGAATTTTTACTTTTTATCTAAGAATTCAGATTCCCCCTCCTCGAATTCCGACTTTAATCCCAGAATTTTAACTTTTATCTTAGAATTTTTAACTTTTATCTTAGAATTTTGATTATCTCAGAATTCAGATTTTTTACCCTTCAAATTCTGACTTCGATCTCAGAATTTTGACTTTTAATCTAGGAAAACAAGTCACTCTTGTTTCTTCTTTTTCCAGTGGCCCTAATCCTCTTCCATAAAGTTTTACTTTAATGTTCTGGAAGAAATCCTCTCCGGAGGACGTTTCTTACACATTTGCTCTGAAGCGTGTCGGATTCGCCTCATTAGGGTCTCTTTTGCTGCGTTAGGTGAGAATGAGATGGAACGCCACAAACATCTGGACTGTTTAACATTTCATTGCTTCTCCGAAATACGCCAGAGTCGGCAGAATCCTCCAAATAGTTCTGAGAAGAGATCTCTGTCTTGTTCAAAAAGGAAAACAAAAAGAGGGAGAAAATGTAGCAAAGGCTCTGAATGTTCCTAGAAATGCAGCTTGAGGCAAAGTTGGCAAAGTTACCAGTGAAGAAGCGGCAGCTTCTCCGCTTCACGGCGGCAGGAAGAGGAGATGATCAACAACCGCCTGGAGATTCCTGAGGAAGGCAGGTGGTCAAAATCCCTCCGCCTGCAAAAACTCTGCAGGTTTCAGTTCAGCAGCAATAATATTTTAATACAAGAAACTCGTCCTGACAGGAAATAAGAGGCTTCTCTCAAAGAGTAATAAAACATAAGGAATATTCTATTAATATTTAATAGGACATTTTTGCTGGTTACAGCAATTAAACCTCTTATAAT
Source organism: Girardinus metallicus (assembly GCA_903067095.1). Taxonomy (NCBI): domain Eukaryota; kingdom Metazoa; phylum Chordata; class Actinopteri; order Cyprinodontiformes; family Poeciliidae; genus Girardinus; species Girardinus metallicus. The sequence continues at coordinate 24,118 of CAEGAE010050957.1, forward strand.
TGGTCATTTGCTGATAGTCCAGAGTTTCCTCTACTTGTAATTGATCGACAATACAGAACAAAAGCCGCAACACCTTCAGAAATAAGTTGCTTTACATACATGTTAAAACAACAAAAGGAAGAAATCGATGCGCCTGAAATGAATTTAAATATTACGAAACATTAAAAATGACTTTATTTTGAAAAACCAACACCGCTGGCTGCTGTGCGCGGCGAGCAGAGGGAGAGAAAAGTCGACTGATCGGCGCCAAAGGGAGGTTGAGTGGAATTTATTTTTAGTTCAAGCCTTGAAAATGTGAAGTTAATGTTTGTTGCTTTTGAACAACGGTAACGTAGTTGATTAATATAGTCTGGCTTTCATGTTTAAAATAAAAAAATAAAAATCCTAGAGGAAACCCTGTAATTATTATTGTAGATAGAAAAAAAAGCTAAAAAAAAAAAACACATTGCTAGAAAAAACTTAAATGTTCATATATCCTCAAAATTTTAAAGGGAAAAAAATATGGAAATTTTTGAGTTTTAAAAATCTAAAAATTGATAGAAAAAAAATAAATAAAATTTTGATACATTTGAGAAATTTTATAGAAAAAAACTAAGGAAATTTCCTTAGTTTGTGAAAAGTCAAAAATTTTCAGAAATTTTATAGGAAAAAAGAAACATGGAAATTTGATAGAAAAATCGGCTCAAATATCTTCTGAGTTTTTTACTTGGAAAAAACGTTGAAATTTCTCAGTTTGGAGATTTTTGAAACTAAGAAATTTCTACATTTTTGAAATTCTCAAAAAAACTTTTTACTTTTAAAACTCGGAAGTTTGAAAACCTAAAATTTGTGAGAAAATCTCAGTCGGAGATTTCCCCTTTTCTCCAGAAGTTCTGAGTTTTTTGGATGAAATTTACTCCTCCCCCCCCCCCCCTTGTCTTCAATGGCCCTCATCATTGCTGTAAATCTGGGACTCTGGCTGATAAAAATCAGCAAAAAGAAACATGTTTGTAAAACTAAATTATTACTTTAAGCCTAAATCTGCTGGGAATAATTTATTGTAATTAAATAGCAGCTCTAATTTGCTCTCGACTGGATTCATTGGGAAAAGCTGAGGTGAAATATCCGACCATCTGAAGTTTGAGTGACTGGACTTTTGGACCAAAAAAATGTCACGACGGCCCGGAGGTTCTGGCAGGTCCAGCTTCCTGACGCCAACCGTATGTGCAGACAGAATGCAGAGTGGACAAAAACCATTAAAACCAGCAAAAAAGAGATGGATCCACTGCTCTGTGGGCATCTTCATGCCCAATCTGCAGCATGTTCCAGGGAGAAATGAAGTGTCTTTTCACTTGTTTTTATGCTCTATTAGTGGTAAGCCTGACAGGGAACATTTAGCGGCGTAAAGCACGGATTAGCAGGACTCGCCGGTTGTAATTTTAGCAGTTCTGCGGCTCCTGTGCAGGATGTGGTCATAAATGCGAGCGTTTTCTGAGAAGGAAATGTGTTCAAGTGCTTTTAAAGAGATTTACTACATGATGAATTTGTTCACAGCAAATCCATATCGGACTCTTTGAGTGCTTTGTTTTCCGGTCCGGTCATTCGATCCCTGAATAGTTGACCTCCATAAACACAAGCCGCGTCTGTCTTCGGCGTTACGCAATCACCGACTTCTCATTCCTTTTTGCATGCGATCCGTCACAAGAAAAATCATTTATCTGCTTCATTTTCATTTGAATAGAAGCTAAAATGATTTTCGTTAGATGTTTATTACATTTCACCACAGGAATCACATTAAACTCAGTTTTAATCAACTGAAGGTCAGTTTTCCGCTCTCGTTCTGAGTTTCACACGGCTTCATTGTAGCTGCAGACTCCTTGTCGGTTTCCTGGATAATTGGAGTTTGCTGTGATCTTGTCTTTGTGGCCAGACATGTGCCTGAGCTCAAACGAAGGCAGCGAGGAGCTGCAGAGTCGCTCCAAGCTGCTGCGCCTCCTGGACTCGGTCACCGACGCTCTGGTGTGGGCCATCGCCAAAAGCGGCCTGACCTTCCGCCAGCAGTACACGCGCCTCGCTCACCTCCTGATGCTGCTCTCACACATCCGCCATGTCAGGTAAACTGCCCGCCAACGCTCTGATGCTGCAGTCCCCGTCCCACAAAAACGCTTTAATGTCGGATTGACGCAAAATGGTGCAAAACTTGTGAAGTGGAAGGAAAGAAGATGCAGATGTACAGCATCATGCTCTGGGGCGATCAGAGTCTAGGAGAAGATGGATGGAATTAATCCAGGAAGTAATTCTGGTAGAAAACTTCCTGGGAGCTACAAAGATAATTACATTTAGAGCTACAACAGCTTAGGACATGATGTATATGTAAAGGGCATCTATTATACAAAATTCACATTTTGGACGTTTTTATGCATTTCTACTGCTTCTAAAAACAATCCAAGTGTTGGGAAAAAAAAATCCACCCAGTTGTTTTATTTAGCAACAGGTTAATAAAACCTTCAGATTGTTACCTAGCAACCCACGCTGAGCTCCAGCGTGTTTGGTCAGCTGTACAATGGCTGCTGGAAAAGGCAAGTGACTTGTTGTCGACTTACAATCCAGAAACCACTTGTGGCATTCTTGTTGGTTGTGTAGGAGGCAATACTAATGCTTTTCAACGCTGTACGGTTGTATGACTGAATCTGTTTGCAGCCATTTTCACAAGCGAGTGTAAATGTTGATTTGGGGCCGTGGATTTAGATGACTAAGAGTGAGACTGTCGAGTCCCCAGAACTTGTACTCAGCTTGTACACTACTTCATATTTTTACTCAAGAGTAAAAAAAGTATCTGGTAAAAAGTATTGGGTAACTAATAAAAATAAGAATATTTAATATTTAAAAATTACATCATCAGATGGACCAAAATATAAAGTTAAGTGGAAATTTTGGTATTTTAAGAACCAAAATTACAATAATTCATATAAGTAACAAAAAAATGTCTCCAAATTAATTTCTTTCATTAAAAAACTTATGAAACTTTAACAAAAACTGCAGGTTTGAATTTTCATTTAAAACATGTTTGTTTTTTTCATTCAGAAATTCTACTCAAGTAAATGTAGCAATACTTCATAATTAAATTACTCAAGTAAAAGCAGAAAGTACAGTGTAGTAAAAATACTCCTAAAAGTATATTTTTGTCAAATAAATGTAACTAGTTACTACCCAACTCTGCTGGTATCACTTTGTACTTTTAGTCCAGACGTTTTTTTTCTCTTCATGATGTATTTCTTGACTTGCACCTATAGTCTGGAAAATACGGTAATCCCAGTAGCATGGATTACAGTTTGTATTGTTTTTTTAAGGTGTGAAAACTTGTAACGTCTTGGCCTTTCTTCTTCCGATGTGCAGTAACAAAGGCATGGACCACCTGCACTGCATGAAGATGAAGAACATCGTGCCTTTGTACGACCTGCTGCTGGAGATGCTGGACGCTCACATCATGCACAGCTCCCGCCTCCCTCGCCGGCCCGCTCAGCAGGAGTCCACGGATCAGCCGGAGCCGCTGGCGGCGGCGGCGTCCGGCGGCGGCCCCTCCAACACCTGGACTCCCAGCAGCGCTGGAGTCGGGGTCGAAGCCCAGTGTTCAGATTAAAGCTCAGATCCGACGACCTCTCACTGGACCGGCGCTTTTCGGGAGCTGGATTCTCTGACCACTGGTGAATCTTCAACACACTGTGCACTGCTGCTGGTTTGTTCCCAGAGGACAGACCGGACCTGGAAACAAACCGTCATTCTGACACGCAGCGTCAGGACTTTCAGCTTCTAAACCGTCACTTCTAACATATAGGGCATCATATCAATCATCGCGAATCACTCGGCCTTCACTGTGGCACACAGTGGTACGTTATCTAACTCCTGTAGAGTTGCTTTGTCACAGCTTTTAACAGCAAAGAGAACTCGATCAGATTCGAATAGTGTTTTTTTTTCCTCTGATTTTATTTACCGAGAGGGAAAGAAGCTTTGCAAACCAACCTGGATCTATGTGAAAAAGTAAATTCCTCCTTGTAAAATCATGACTAAACGTTTTTATGTAATAATTAACCAAAGATGAGTCAAAGGATAATCCATGAGTTCACAAAAAATAGATCTAAAGTAGTTGCAGGCCTCAATTATCTTAAAGATCAGAGTTTATGATGCAAAAATAAATTTAAAGGCCCCGCTTGTAAAATCATAAAGTTTAATATCCAACCATCGGTTCCAAATATTATGCTTAAGATAAAAAGCATGATTTTGGAGTGACCTAAATCTGATTTGCGGCAATTTTCTGAAAGAGCAACATATTCAAGTAATAAAAGGCACTAAAATATACATTTTGCATAAAAGATTAAATTAAAAAAAGTTGTAAACATGTTCTAGTCAAATGAAAAATCTACAGAATGGCTTTTTGTTTTTTTTTTTTATCTGACTAATTATCAAAAATAATTAATTGCGGCCATAATTAAGAGAGTAAAATAACATTGAAGATTATTGACTCTGCTACTACGTCACTAAATCTTTCAGGCGCCATGATGGACGACGGAAGTAGTGAGAAGAGCAACTGGAAAATGTTTTCCAAAGTTGTTTTTGCCAGTTTATTCATGGCTTCTTCTGTCTGTGAACGCAACACACCTGGTTGGGGCTAGTTGGAAACTTCGCTGCTTCCGACTAGCTTAGCTGCTAAGCTAGTCGGAAGCAGCGAGGTTAGAAACCGACCCGCACCTCCTCCCTCCTGACGTGTTGATCAAATTACCGACTTTGCCTGAATTCACAACACATTATTTATGTCACAAACACCGTTTCCCCTTAAACCGGAGCAGCATTAAAAACGTACAGACGAGATGCTAACCAATTCTTTTTCATACATGCTAGTCTACATGACGGTGGGGCGTCGTCTCCATGGTTACCAACGGTTAGACGTACCTTCTCCATAATGCGACATTTGATACGTGTCATCATAAATACTTATAAAGTTATTGAACTTTAATATTCGTATCTCGTAACAAGTGTTCGTTGATTTCACCGAGGGCCGACAGTCATGATTGACGGCCGCTTTGCATCGCCGCCGCATCAAAGTTATAAAATAAAATGACAAGTTTGGTTTCTATCCACGTGTATTTGTGCAGCCGACCGTGCAGCACCTTATGGACACTTTTAAAGTGAAAAACAACTAAATAGAAGCGACATTAGGTTACAGATGTCTGTTTTTAGCCAGGCTCTAAAGGAGCGCATTGATCCGTCATGGCGGAGTTCGTGACGTCACGTGCAAGGGGTCAACAGTTTCGCATAAAATCAGGTTGGATGTTTTGTTTACTCCTCTAAGTAAATTAAATCATTTTTTTTCTATTATATTACATTTCATTTAGTCTGGAATATGAAAGTTTGACAAAAACAAAATAAATCTGTAAGGAGGCAACTACTTTTTCACAGCACTGTACATCAAGGCTTGTATTTTTAGAAGTAATTACATTTTCTGCATAAATGACATAAAACCACTAGATTTCCACATCACTCCTCACAGCTTTTTTTACTGCAGTGTAATTTGCAAACAGAAAGGCCTTAAAAAACCTGTTAGAATTTTAACAGAAACCAGAATTTTTGTGTTTTTTTTTTGCTGTTAATCCTTTGAAAATTTAAGTATTATGAATCGACGAGGCATAAAACTGGACCTGGCGGACAGAAATGTGCACTTATGATTAAAAAATGTTTTGTCACTTTTTGAGGTAATTTTATTATTACCTCAAATAAAGGGCAATCCATGACCAAGGACATGGGTTGTCCTTGGTCCAACCCGTCTCCTCAGGGCACTTCAGCTACAAAACAAAAAAGTATTCAATGCTTTTCCACTTTAGCCTGTTTTCCTGAACTTTTTTTAAATTTAGAAGTATCGTTTTAACTCGCGTTTATGCAAATAAAGACAGTTTTTAAGTGTTTGAAGACGAGCATAAGACTTTGAAGTAAAAGACGGCGATGACATCACCGTGTAACTCATGACCTGCAAAAACCGACGGCAGAATAATCTACGTTCGGTTACTTTAGGTGTTTACCAAATTCACCGTATTCGATAAGATGGAGGATTTATTATTTTTTTTAAATTCAAGCAGAGGTATGTTGAGGGAGCTGTAACTGTGAATCTATCCTGCTTTAGATCTATAACAAATCAGGATTTTATGCTTTTTTTATTTTATATATATATATATATATATATATATATAAAACTTTAAGGTTTGGATGATTGTTGGGTTTAGGAACTACAGATTCTCAAATTCAGAAAACGTGATAAAGGCAAGGAAATGTTAAAATATCACTTATAACGGAAGACAATATTAACACCTAAACACAAAGTATAAGGTCTTAAACAATGCTGAGTCTGGCAGCCCGCCAGGCTTACAATACACCGGGAGAAACCCTGGAAATATCAATATATTATTAAATATCCATTTTCTTAAACACTCCCAATCTAATACAGTTAAAACCTAAAACATGAAGTCTGTCTTTTCTAAACAGCTACAAACCTTCATCTTGTTTCACTTTCTCCATTTTTATGACTCAATAATTCATTTCTTAACTCTTCAATGTAAAGAGAAGTTTTGCTTTATAAACTTAACACTTTTTGTAAACAGTAAAAACTATTTGGATAACCTGGGTTTGTTGGCTAAGCAAAGTAATAGTGGAAATCGATAAACTTAAAATGTCGACGTATTAAGCTTATTTTGTAATCCATTTTCAACAGAAAATACTCGCTGAAGTGTCCAAAGCATAAATAAATATCTGCCGCCAACGGGTTCAAATGATTTTTACAAAAAATGCAAATGAAAGTTAGAATATCGGTTCCAACAGATCCCCAGTTATTTCACGTCCATTTGTGCCTCGTTCAAAACGTTTTATGGCAACAAAGCACTTACATGTATGGACTGAAGGAATACGACAAAAAGGAATGGAAAAAACGCATAATTACAGAAAAAAAAAATTTAAAGCAACTTTTGTAACTGAAATTGAAGCTTAATTGCAATTTTTGTTTTATTTATTTGGGTTTATTCGTTTCCACTTTGCGTTTTATTGTGAATTTCAGCTCTTTGATCAAAATTGATTCCTTTTTGTTTTGTTCTAAAGTTGGCTGAGATGAAGGTGATTTCTGTGATATTTTGCAGCTTTGACAATCACTAAGATTTACGGCTGTTTACCACAAACAGGCCTCTGGACTTCTGCCTTTTTCTCACCTTAAAACAAACTGTATTATGGCTGTGCAGAAAAAAAAAAAAACCAACAAAACTGTCGATCTTTGTTCATTTCTGGTGAAAACTTTTAGTAATAAATGTTCAAACCTGTAATATCTGTCGCCTTCTGTTGATTAATGTTATTAAATCAGGCAAATGGAGAATGAAGGAAAACAATTAGGATTTACTAACAGAAAATCAGTCATAAATAAAGAGCATTACATTCTGCACATAAATATCCTGCTACGTTTACTAAAAATGAATCAAATGTATAAAAACACAAATAAAATTGAGTTGTTTTTTTTTTTTTGCTGGGATTCAGTTTCGCAGGAACAAACATGAAACACGAGGAAATGTTGAATGTATAAAAAACAAACATGGAGCTCCGTCATTTTAAAGAAAAATCCGATTTAAATCTGACCTGAATCGGCAATAAAAACAATAAATCAGATTTTAAAAAGCTGGAATATGATAAAACAAAATGCATGACAATATAAAATGGATGTGCTCATTACAGATGTTTTAATCAACAAAACTGTACAAAAACAAGCCTTATTTTTAAAATGGGTCGGTTAGTTTTACCATCTTTATTTTTAAAATTTTAGAGTTGTTAAGCCTCAGAATGACAAATTGAAAATGTATAAATAAAAACATAATGTATTTGATCTCAAAGAATGTCAAGATTTGAACCATTTTTCAAAAATATAAATATATATGCAGACCATTTCAAACTAAATCCAGTGTAACTATTAGATTGTTTGCAGAAAAGAAATGCAGCTGTGATTGTAGATAAAGGTGGAAACAAAGTTGAATTCAACAACTTTGATTTTTATTTGCAGAAAATTTTGAAAACATTCCTCGGTTATGCACGACTTTGTTGATCTAATTAAAATATATTGATTTTAGTTGTAAAAGTTTAGAAAGGGTATAAGTACATTTGTAAATGTTACTATTTGTGTCAAAGAAAGAAATATTTAAATAGATTTTTTTTAAAGAGAACCTATTGTGCCAAATTTACTTTTTGCACTTCCATTTGATTCTCTACTGCTTCTAAAAACGAGCCGTTTCAAAAACCTCCCGATTACTGCGTCGCTGCGCCGTTACCTAGCAACCCAAGCTAGGCTCCAGCACATTTGGTCAGCTGGTTTTACAGCTCTGGAAAAAACTAAGAGCCCACTGCGCTGACCCAAAACCTCCTGGTTATTCCACCAAGTATTGATCTCCGAACTCTTCCCGAGTTAAAACATCAGTGTTGTTGTTTCTAGATCAGGGCCGCTGGCCTGCAGTGTTTAGATGTGCCACAGGTACAAAACACTGGAGTGAAAGGGCTTAATTACCTCCTTCTTGTGTAGATCAGTTCTCCAGAGCCTTGCTAATGACCTAATTATTCTATTCAGGTCTGGTGCAGCAGAGGCACATCTAAAAGTTTCAGGGCAGCGGCCCCCCAGGACTGGAGGACGACACCTGTGATCTAGACGAACATGAACTTGTTTTCTTTGCATCATTTTTGTTATTTTGACCGTTTCTCATTTTCTGCAGATAAATACTAAATTATTGCTTGTAATTTCAGAGACATGTCAGTAGTTCATAGAACAAAAGAACAATGTTCATTATGTTTGAGAAACATAAAGGAGGCTTTATGCTCAAAGAAACTGAGCATTTTAATTTTTTCCAGAGTTGTATGTGCTGCACAGTGGCTGCTGCTGTTGACTTATCATCCAGAAACCACTTTCTGCATTCTTGTTAGTTGTGCAGGAGGCTCCACTTCTGCTTTTCAAAGATGTTCGATTGTATAATTGCGCACATGTTGATTTGGGGGCGTGGCCGGCAGCAGATTGTTTGGATTTAAAGTGACAGAGATCCTAAAACATACTGGAAGTACCTGGAATCTTTACTGATGTTTTGTTCATCCTAACCTGATCAAGGAAGCACAATAGGTCGTCTTTAAAACATTCTCCTGAAAAGTCACCCATGTTTTGTTGGGAAATGTCTTTCGTTGGACACAAGCGGCCGTCAGGTGGGTGGCGGGCCGTTGGTGTAGTGCAGCATGGGGTAGAAGGACCAGGCGAAGTTGTTGGTCAGAGTGCAGCCCGGCTCGCTGTCTGACAGAGGAATCAGGCAGGGCAGCAGCAGCAGGAGCAGCAGCAGCAGCTGCAGGGGGAAGGCGGCTCTGAGGAGGCGGGAGAAGAACGATCGGGGTGGCGACGACTCCCTTCTGTACCTGAAGAACAGAAACAGAAGTTAACAAAAGCGGATTTAACTCCTACATAACCTCTCCTCTGCACGTACCTCTGGGTGGAGGAGGCTGTTTTTGTGTCTGCTTCTGCACAGCCGGGATCCTGGACCAGCAGGCGCTGCTGCAGGGCGCGGAGGTCGTCCTCCACCTTCCTCCTGAGCTGCTTCAGCTTGGTGCCCGTCACATGCAGCTTCTCCTGCGCCTCGTCGCAGTCCTCTGCTGCGTCTTCAGGCTGCAGCTGAGACCAGAGGGCCTGCAGAGACGCCTGGTGAGCCTGCCGGCTGCGCAGATCCGCCTGCAGCTCCTGCACAGCACAAGCAGCACGAGACATAAGAAGGTCTGCAGACGACTTGGTGACACAGTCATCTGTCGATTAACCGGCTGGAAACTGACACAGCCGGCCTATTTTATACAAGATTAGAAAAGGATTAAAATATGCAAATGAAAATAAATAAATATAGTTGAACATCTGCAGCTAAAAAGACACTTTTAACATCAACATGTGAAAAGCTCAGACCTGACAAAGAGCTGATGATTATTTTTTGGATTGTCTGATTAATAACTGGACCACTGAACGAAAATCATGACTTCTTTCTCATAATTCACTTTAACCTCAGAAGATTTAATTCAATTCTGAGAAGAAAAAGGTCAAAATTCTGACATTAAAGTCAGAATTCTCACTTTAATCTCAGAATTATGATTTCTTCTCAGAATACAATTAAATCTTGAGAAAAAAAGAAGTTGGGATTCTGATTTTAATCTCAGAAGATTAAATTTACTTTTCCAGTGGACGTAATCTTCTTCCATAGGAAAAAGATATGATTTTTTTTCCCTTTTCCAGAATTTGGACCAGGTGAAACTAAAACTTTGCCACTTGAAGAATTACAGGTAGAAAACATTAAGTTTTTTTTTATCTTAAATGTACAATGCATATTTATGTTTGGTTTTTTTTTTTTTTTCCCATCAAATGACCTTTTTCTCAGTCGGTAAACTCCAGTTAACGATTCATCAATTACTGAATCAGTAAGTTATTAAAAGAATCGATTAATCCGATTAAGTGTTTCGGTCTTAACGCTTCATTTCTCATCCCAATCTGCTAATCTGCGGCTCACCGTCAGCGCGTCCTCCTGCTGCTTCAGGGCTCCGACGCTCGTCTCTGGATGCTTTATGTCTACGCTGTAGCATCTGCTCTCTGCCTGAGCGAGCCACAGCAGCAGAGAGTGAAGAGTTTCATGAAACTCCTGCACAGAAAAATGAATGTTTCAGAGTTCAAAATTTCACGCCATTTAAGCCCCGCATTTACTGGAAAGTTGAACAAAAACAAGATATCACATGTTTTATTGTTTATGGGCCTTTTTGGAGTTTGACAATAGCAATATATTTTCAAAACGTTCTGGCAGGAGCAGGACGTCCATAAAACTTTTGTAATGCTACTCTAAAACCCGATCGAGCGTTTTATACGGGTTTGACGAGAAATAGGAGAAACAGGCCTTTTAAAAGTGGGCAAATAATCTAAAGCTAATTTTCTTACGGCTAATAACACGTTTAAAAGATCAGAGGAAAACGCGTCACAGTCAGAGGAATAAAAGATCAGAAACTGAAATGTGATTTTAATCTTTTACAGATGTTTTGTTCTGTAGCTTTTAGGCCGTCAGAATAAGAGAAGAGAACATTTCAATCAGTGTTAGCGCTACAATTACAGCAAAAACCAGAAATGAGGCGCAGAAATCGCATTTATTTAAAAGAGTCGCTCTTAGTTGTTCACAAAACTCTTTTAGCGAGTTCCTTAAATATCATTTTTATCGCAGATCCTTTTAGTTAATTAACATTTTCCAAACTTTTAGGACACAAGAGTGTCAACAATGTGAAGCTGGACGTACATAAAGGAAAATTTTTATTTAAATTGGACAACTGTTGTGTTGTTTACCCTCCCATTGATAAACAAGCAACATTTTAATAAAAACAAAGTAGATCATTGTACAGCAGATTTCACATAAAAGGAAACAAATTGCATTTTTTGGGTTGATTTTAATTTTCTAGCTTTTTTTTTGTGCATTTTTACAGTAAAACAAAGAGGATTTGACTCACTTCTGCATCATTTTGCAAAGTTTAATTTAAAAAAAAAAGCTGATAAAGAGTGAAAACTTTTACATGTTAGACTTTAAACCGTTTATTTTTTTCTGAAAATTGCCCCCTCACATTTTTGTTTAAATGCGTTTCTAATCGTCTGGGCTTAGAAACTCCCTGAATTTCAAGAATTCAGAAAATTCTTGACATGCGGTTGAGGGCCGCCCAAAATCATTTCGAGGGCCACTCCTGGCCCCAGCGCCACACTTTGAACACCACAAACTTACAGTTATGGTGTAGAAGTAAATTGTTAACTAATTTCTATAAAATCTGCTTTTATAAGGTTTTTTTTTTTTATGGGTTCTTACTAATAAACCCATAAAATAAAGTATTTAATACTTTATTAGCCGAGTCTGACAAGTTACAATTTTATTTAAAAAAATATTAGTGTTTCATCATAGCATTTAAAATTCAGTAGTGATAGAAGAAGCAATAAATGATCAAACGATAATCACATTTCTAGCAAAATCACTCAAAAGAATCTAGAATAAACATCTGGAAAACTGCAAAACTGTTGAAACACTGAGTTCTTTTAAATCCAGACTAAAAACCCACCAGAGTTGCTTTTGAAACATAATCAATGTTCTCTGTAACAGCAGCAAAATGTAATGTTTCGATTATTGACTTTATATTTTTGTTTTTATGACGTGAAGCACTTTGAACCATCTTGTTGCTGAAATGCGCCACAAACTTGATTGGTTAAAATTGTATTCAATCAGTACTAAATATAGAAGAGCAACGTTTTGACCGGTTCAAGCCGCTTATGGAAATCAACTAAATAAATCTGTAAAGTTATGGTTGACCTAGTTTGTTCACATTAATTCGTGTTATAAATTGGTTTATTAAAGTGTTTTCGTGCCACCTGGCAGCGAACCAGCTTCCTCCTCAGGCTGTGGTCCCAGTGCTGCAGACCAGTACACGCTCTGCTCCAGTCTCTGTTCGCCCTCGCCACCCTCTCCTGCGTTTCCGGAGCCTCCGTCGCCTGCAGGTTCACCGACAGCATGATGGCCTTGTAGTGGCAAAACGCTTTCTCCATTTCCTGTAAAAAGAAAACAAATATTGAAAATCACTTGAAACTTAATCTGGATTAAACTCAATCCGCTACAGTTCGGATTAAATCGTCACCTTCAGCTCTTTGGCTCTGGCCTCCATGTCCTCTATGCTACCTGCAGGTTCAGACTGCGAGAGGCGCTCCAGCTCGGGGATCACAGTTTCTAGCCAGGAAGTGACGTCGTCCAGGTCAAAGGTCATCTGCTGAGGATCCAGAGTGCCGGACTGCAGGCTGCACCTGGACTGAGCCCGGCGCAGCTCCCAGCGTTCAATCACACCTGAAAACACACAAATATCAACAAACTCAGGCGTTTTTTAACACTTATTGGTGTTCCTGTGACTGGGCAATATGGACTTAAAGTTCTTATATTTTACAGTATATAAATCTTATATTTTATACTGATGTTATAAAGTGGCAGTGAGAACTACTTATTGCTTCTTTTTCAGGTAACTTTAGGTGATTGAATCGCACAGAAAACAGACAACACACAAATATTGCTCTTGAAAAAAATTTATAATTTGCTCCTTTTGGACACCAGTCGCATAAAGAACTGTGATTTTTATCACTAAACTTCTTACAGTAACTTAGAGCTGTTGTAACAACAACAGCCTCAGTAATCGAATATTTTATTGGTTATTCAGATGATTAATCGAGTATTCAAATAAAAAACTGATAAAATAAAACATTGGTAAATCTAACGTAACAGCAGTGTTACTATCACATATCAACATCAGTCCAATTTTTCATATTTGAGCTTCCCAAACAATAACTTTTCTGTAGTTTAGAAAATTAACCTGTAACAATATTATCTCACTTTCTGAAATTACATTAAATTTAATAATAAAGAGGCAGGCTCACAAATACGCTTATAAAACATGTCTATACTCCAGCTTTTAGTTTATGTATTCATTTTCAGTCAATTTAATAGATGAACTTTCACCTTGCCCAGCCATTTATAGCTTTGTGTTCATGTTAGCGATGAGATTTGACACTTTTGTTCGTCACACACAGAAACATCTACCAGCTATGTGCCGCCATGATGCGCTCCATCTCCCATTCGTCCGTAAAGCTAAACTTACCTTAAACATCAACTACAGCGCAGCCGCCCGCAGTGTTCACATGTATAAATACACCCGCCGCGCTCTTCACCGCCACCAGGCAGCAGCTCAGGGAGGAGAAACGCTGCCGTACTCCAGGCATCGCGCCAGTTATTTTAAAGATGTTTATTGCTGCCCCGAAAAACGGTAAAAACTCGGACATTATCATCAATTAATGAAATCCTCCCAGACCGAACTTGAAAATTGGACGTTATGTTGCTAGCACTTAGCATCAACTCATAGACGGAAGTGAGAGCGCTGCGCAATATTAATAATTGGAACACGGTGCGCTAAGTAATAAAATATAACTTAACGAAGCTTCAAGGCAGATACATTTTCCTCGGGGAAATTTAACAATCGAGGAACTCGAATCATTCAAGGAGTCGTTACAGCCCCACAGTAACTGCATTTAATCATGTTTTTACAGCCATTGATGATCTCTGTGAAAAATCAGTGGACAAATTTGGTAAATTAACAATCCCAGCACAGACAGTTCATTTTAAACATTAAGTGAAATTTACTGCAACATTGATAAATCAAAATTCTCCTCATGATTAAAAATTCATCACGATAAATGGCAATACAATAAGCAATGAGTTGAAGGTCTCCTATTAAAGACCTTCAAAAAACACTGAAAATAATGTAATATTTTACTCAAGAAGAAGAATGAAGAAGAAAGAAATCCACTAAGCCAACTTGAAAACTCAAATTAAGAAATAAATGTTAAAAAAATTGACAGCTTTCGCACTTATTGGCATCACTTCTGTTGATATTTTATTAAAACTCCCTGTTGCAGATGGATAGTACTACTTTAGTTTAAAATGTTTGCTCTTTGCCCAATCATTAGGCTTTTTATAGGATTTGAAGCAGAGGACTGAGATAATGAAGTTATTTTGTATTAAGTGAATCATATTTATGTGGATCTGGGGAAATATTCTGCATCATTATCCCAAAGAAACATCCACTCGCTGTTTATTATCAGTTTTCTGGCAGCAAGTTGTAGTTATTCTTTAAAATGCCCAAAGATTTAAAAGTTGCAACAAAGTTCCCACGTCCAGTTAAACAGAAACAGACCAAGAGCCTCACGGTTCCTCTGACAAACCCAACGCTGGGAATGACATGATTTTATGTCTCTGTTGTCAAAAAGATTAATTTCACTCTAAATCAGTCAAAGTTTCTGCAGATTTCAAGTTTTCTGCCCCAACTGCGGATATGCCCAAGTATCTTCCTTTCTGACTTATAAAGATTAAAAAAAACTCCTCCTGCAGATTCACAAGTGAATGAGTTAAAATGACAGTATTTTTCTAATTTATTTCCTTTTGAACCGATTCCTTGACTGCATACATTCATAACTTATGCACCACCTGGTTTCTTTTACGCCGTTTCTGAGATTTTATGGCAGATGTCTGTTTTGAGTCCTCCCTCGCAGTCCAGACACTCTTCATAAATAATCTTTTCCGCACGGTAATCTCACCTGACTGTTTGTCTGAGGCATTCAGGCCCGTCAAGCCGAACTCCTCTGGCTGCTCCTCATCATCGTCGAGGATCAGAGAGACTCTCTTTATGTTCTCGATGCTCCCGCTGCACTGGGACATGAGCCGCAGCTGGAAAAGCACAACAAGTAGATCATCAGAGCCGACATCTGGCTCGACGGCGAGGCCTCGCAGACTGCATTCCAGTCAGCTTTGGGTTCGCAGAGGGAACCGCGAGACGTACATAACCCTGCTTCAGAGGCGTGCTGGTCAGAGCGGGTGTCGGCTCAGCGTGTCCTTCTGGATCCGGCTGAGCCTCTGTTGCTTCTGGTGTTCTCCATGAACAATCGCGAACAGCCAGAGACAGACTGGAAGCTGCAAAACAAAATTTATTGGCAGGTTAAAGGAGACCTACTGTACAAAATTCAGGTACATTTGGTTTACTACTGCTTCTAAAAAACAGCCCAATCGCTTAAGAAAATAAAATGAATTTTTTTGGTGATAAGTTGATGTTTTTGGTGTATGTAATAAGCAACATTTACACTCACATCTGAAAATGGCTGCAAACAGATGCACAATTACACAACTGTACATCTTTGAAAAGCAGAAGTGGAGCCTCCCGCACAACCAACAAGAATGCAATAAGTGGTTTCTGGATGGTAAGTGTACAACAAAGTGCGTGTCTTTTCCAGCAGCCATTGTACAGTGCATAGAGCAGTAAAACTAGCTAACCAAACATGGGCTCCAACCTCGACGGGAATTTAAATCCTGACATCTTCTTAACTGAAAACCTGAAATTAACCCAAATATCAATCATTTCTCTTAAACTTTAATGTATCGTTGCCACTTAAAGACACATAACATGAGAATCATGAGTTTGACCTTCCAGGTTTAGCTCCTATAAGAATATTTTATAATTTTGTTCATATTTATTGTGAAAAACCAAAAGGTTTACAATCCACTAAACAGTGTGGATGTGTCTAATTTATAATCTAATGGAATATATTTCCTGGAAGCATTTCCTGCACCCCGAGGAACAGAGGCGCAAGTGGATTTACTACGCAGAACATGAAGATGTCTGACAGGTCTGGTTTGATAGTTTTTGCCTGTTGAAGTTATTTAATACATCCAGTTTTTATAGTCACTCTTACAGTGTCTCCCCTCATAACTGGATTACTTCAAATTTAAGGAGCGTGGGATTTATTTTTTTGACTTTTTACTGTATTTTTCTTCCTCTAAACTGAACGAAATTGAAGATTCATTGACTTGAGGTAAATATCAAGGCCAACGCAGGTTTTGGAAATGAGACAAACATACCAATGACTCAAAATAATGGATTATCTGACAGGCAGCTTCCTGGCACCTCAGAAATCAGTTCCTACGCCCCTGGAACGGTCTGAGGTGAGCCGAAAGATAAATCTCACCGTCTGGATCTGACGAGATGACTAACCTTCTGTCTTGATGTCATAGCCACAACCTTTCTTAAGAAAGTTCAGCCTGTTGCTGCATCTGATCTGATTCGAATGGTAAACTCATCCGGTGTTTTTTTTTTTTAACCCCAGGCTTTAAAAACAAGAGCTGATAAAAAAAAAAAAGAACAATCTGCAGAATTACAGGCCAACCTTCCATTTATCAAACAAATTATTGAAGAAGATGCATTTCAACAGCTTCTTAAAAGCTTTAACTTCTCATAGAAGCGGACAGAAATTACATGTGAGGTACCGCAAGGTTCAATCCTAGGACTTCTGTTTATTAATCAGTCAAGTTTATTTGTAAAGCATATTCCAGCAACAAGCGCTTTACATCATAAAAACACAAAAATACTAAGCCACTGCACACACAGTGAGTAAGCATCACAGTTTGTTGTTATACATCAAAATGTCGATTAATGTTTCATGATAATGTTTCAAAAGCAACTCTGAACATGTGGGTTTTCAGTCTACATTTAAAGGAAGTCGGTGTTTCAGCTGTTTTGCAGTTTTCTGGAAGTTTGTTCCAGATTTGTGGCGCATAGAAGCTGAATGCTGCTTCTCCACGTTTGGTTCTGGGGACGCAGATCAGAACCAGAAGACTTGAGGGGTCTGGAAGGATGATTCAACAGCAGATCTTGAATGTATTGTGGCTCTAAGCCGTTCAGTGGTTTATAAACTAACAACAGTATTTAATAGTTTATTCTCTGAGCTGCTGAGAGCCAGTGGAGGAGTTTAAAACTGGGGTGATGTTCTCTAACTTCCTGGTTTTAGTCAGAATGCCAGAAGCAGCATCTATATATATCTATATATATATATATATCCTCTCACTTGCACAACACTGCAAAATCACAAAAATCTTATCAAGTATTTTTCGTCTAGTTTCTGGTGCAAATATGTTAGCACACTTGAAACAAGACAAACTAACTTCAAAGTAACTTTTTAGAAAGATGTAGAGGTTTGTTTTAAGTCAATAATTCCTTAATATTCATGAAAAATATTAGTTCAATTGGCAGATAAATGAACTTGTAACATGGGAAAAATGTCTTGTTTTAAGTGAAACTGCTGCATTAGTCTTCACTAGTGCAGCAATCAATCAAAACAAAGAAAATGAGAATTTTCTTTTACAAACTTTGCAGTATTTATCCAAATATAGTGGATGTGTGTGACCAGCTTGTTTTTGAGTAAAAACTCGCAAACTGTTTGTGACTCAACTAACTAAAGAGCTTTAGTTTTGCTGTGCTTATTGTTTTCCGTTTAAGAAGAAATCTCACCCTAAAAAAAAAACAAAAAACGATAGAAAGTATCGGAGGGCCATATTTGTGGCATTGCTGAACTAATCCAAAGGCATTTTATTTTGAAAATACCTGAGAGTGCGCTGAAGTACGCCTCTTTATCTTCCTGTTCTTCCTCTTCCTCGTCATCCTCGTGCGATGATGACCCTCCCACGTCTCCGGTGTGGTCCCACTCCAGAGGGAGGGAGTCGACGCTCACCGGCGTCTCCCGCCCTGAGCGATCCAAAGGAGAGCTGAGCAGGTGAGTGGGCGTGGCCGGAAGACTCGCCAGGCTCCGCCCCAGCCACGGCCGACCAATCAGCTCCAAGCTCGACTCCAGGGAAACGGTGAGGTCAGAGATGTCCGCTTCCTCCTTGGTCATCTGGAGTACGAAATTAACAGTAACACCACTGGTTTTAGTCAGGGGTGTCCAAACCACAAAATGTTTAGTACTTTTAATTACTATTTTATTTTTAAATGAACAACAAAACACAATATTGTAATAAAATAAAATAATGAAATTAAAGTTGTGTTGCTTTTACATGAAATAAAATATTAGTTAAAATAACAATGAATATTTTCATTGTTATGCTAACATTGTTAAAATGTTTATCATTCTAAACATTAATTTTAATATTCTAAGATTTAAAAAATTTAATATTAATAAAAATAATATTTGAAAAATAATTTTTAAATTAACATTATTGTTTAAATACAATTATTTTATTAAAATATTAATTAAAAATAATGTTATTTTGAATATAACACCATTGTTATTTTTTTTATTAATTTTTCAAAGATTTAAAAATCTTAAATTTTTAGATTTTAACCACCAAAACAAGGTTATTCTTGATATGGAGTCAAGAGCTGTCAGATATCTGCAATTCTTTGGAGACTTGAAACAAAAAGTTTGCGCGTTTGCCAAATAAAAAAAAACAAACAAACAAACAAAAATAAACAGCAAATCATATCCTGAATTTTTCATCTTTTTCTGGAGTTTTTTGTCTCTCTTTAGAAGAGCCAGTGATGTCAACATTTTTGGCATGGAGATGATTAAAAACAAAATACACTGTAGTTCTTTCAGCTTGACATGTCTGGCCCCAATGCCAAAACGTTTGGACACCCCTGGCATAAAAATAAGCATTTTTAGCTGAAACTTGTGCAGGTTTCAGACACGATATTCTTTAAAATACCTTTAAAAGTTCCTATTTTCGAAGTTCCAGCCTTTTGCTGCAGGATAGTGGAAAGAATGTTCTCCATCTACCTTTTCTTTAACTGCAAACTTCATAGTGAAAATAATCTCTAGTCATTTTCTCTACATGTCCACCCCGTCCTCAAACAGGTCCATTAGCTACCGGGCCATTTGCAGCTTGTTAAGTTTCCTCACTGTAAAATATAAATTGCAAACTTTTGAAAGGCAGATGTTATTTAATATATCATTGTTTTTTTGGGGGGGTATGAGACAGTGGGTAAAGAACATAAAATGTATTTTTTTTTTAGGATTTAGTGGCATTTGAAGGCTTAATGTTCCGTGATATATAGTAAGAGGTGGAGCTCGTGTGTGGTCCAGCTCACCGGAGGTTGGCTGAGGCGCTGGTGGAAGCGGACCAGCCTGCTGAAAACCTCCTGGCAGTAGGAGTGAAGCTCCTCCAGCTCGTCCTCTATCAGAGCCGCATCCTGAGCTGAACTTTTCTGGATCAGAGCCTCACCAAACACTATCAACCCGTCAATGCGCTCAGAGTTCAGGCTGATCTCCTTTTGGAAGCTCTGCCGGAAGATGGATGGACGAACGGAGTCAGGAAAACCAGAACGAGCAACACGTGCCAGTTTATGAAATTTAAAAGTGTCCTCGTAACGAGGTGTAAAAGAATCCTCCCTAAACCAAAATACGCAGCTTAAAGATGAAACCAGCAGCTTAAAAGTTTGACAAGTTCTCCTTCAGAGGCAATAAATCGGATATTTGAGATTTGTGTGTAGAGATGAAGTGACGTGCGCCTCACATTGAGCTGCTGGATCTTCTGATGGACGTCGCTCTCGGAGAAATGCTCCACGTTGGTGAGCTGCAGGTCCAACTCCGTCAGCCAAACTAGCATGCTCTCCCTGGTGCCTTCAAAGTCCTCCCGCTGGCTGGTAAAATACTGAGAGAGAAACGAAAATAACAATGGAAGAGGGAGAATAAAAAGGAAATAAACACAGAATATTTTGATTACCATAATTTAAAGCTCTTGTATTGCTGTAAAAACTGCTCATATGATGACATGGAAACATTTTATTTATAAAATCAATGCAACAAACTCATTTTCCTCTTTATTGTAAACCAGGGGTGTCCAAAGTGCGGCCCGGGGGCCATTTGTGGCCCTCAGAAAAATTTTGGGCGGCCCGTGATCACATTTAAACTTTTTTTGTTGTTTAAAATCTTCAAATTTTAAATGAAAAATGTAATGTGCAACAAGAAGTATTCATCCAGGGGTTTTGCTTTTAATTTAATTTATTAGACATAGGAACTAAAAACATCCAGCTGCTTTTAATAAAAGCGGCCATTTAATAAACTTGGAAAAGTAAAGAGTGAGCCATCAAATGTTCTTGTAGCTAAAAAGAGATTAAAAAAAAAATCGGGAAAAGGATAAAAAATGTAGGATATTATTTGCCGTTTGTTGTTTCATTTTATTTTTAATCTGTAAACTCTGTTAAATCCTTATTTGTTTTAAATCTACAAAGAACTACACACATCTGACTGCTTTGGTTGTTTCATTAAATTACTGTGTTTTGTTACTTAGCTAGTAAAAATAACAAAATAAAATAGTTTTTGCGATTATAAATAAAAGTACTAAACATTTTGTGACGCCGTCAGTTGTTGCAATTTGACACTTTTGGCCAAAACGTTTGCACTTTTTAGCATCGGCTGATACAGAAAAACATCGCTGAACAGACTCAAAACATTTCCTTTCTTTTAAACAGACATAAATGATGTGAATTACACATTTATTCGATAATTCTGCATCTGTACGGCTCACTGTGATACAGCAATACCTCCACAAGCTTCAGTCACTGTAATTAGGAAAATAAGTAAAGAAACTGACAAAAACAAAAAAATAAAACTGCAACAAACCTACTTTCAAATGGTTCAGAAAGTATAATGTGAAATAAAAAACGCATGATGCGCTCATAAAGCACAGAATTAGACTGAGTCTCTAATTCTTTGGAGACGTATTGCAGTGCGTTATGGTGTAATTAATACCTTCAGGCGGCGTAAGATGGCGGCCACTCGGCGGTGCAGGCCGTCCCAGCGCTGGTTTCCCTCTCTGACCATGGCTTTGAGCTGGCTGGCTCGGTCGGTGCGGTTCTCCCGGGCCAGGCGGCGGTACTGGTTGTTGATGAACTCCAGCTGAGTCAGGCGCTCATGAACCTGCCTTTGGAAACCCTGAAGAAAATAAAAATAAAAAACACGCATTGTTACTGAATCAGTAAAAGGCTTTTTTTTATTTAAACGCACTGCATAAACCATCTATATTCTTGATGAACCGTTTCCAATTTAAATCTTACTCAATGCAAAACAAGGTGACTAAAAAAACAACTAACAGGAAACAACTAAGAGCTCACTGCACTGAACCCCATTGAAAACCTCCTGGTTATTCCTCCAAATATTGATTTCTGAGTTAAAACATTAGTATTGTTGTTTCTAAATTAATATAAACTGCATCTTTTTCTTATTTTGACCATTTCTCATATTCTGCTAATAAATACTAAATTTCTGCTTGTAATTTCAGAGACATGTTGCCAATAGTTCATAGAATAAAAGAACAATGTTCAATTTACTCAAACATAAACCTATAAAAAGTAAAATCAGAGAAACTGATCATTTTAAGTTGATCTCTTGATTTTTTTACAGAGCTGCATATTGTATGTAGAATCATTTTCTTTTATGCTTCAGCTAAAAGTGAAACGATTCTGATCAAATCAACGACGGTATAAATTTAATCAACCGAATAGAAAACAACTGATGACCCCAAAAGTTGGAAATTGTCTGTTTTTCTTTTAATAAGAAAACAGTTCAAAGATTTTTTTTGGTTCTTGTAAAGTTGATCAAATCAACTTAGTGTGATCACTAAATACTTAATACAGTTTGAGCTTCTCCATCAAAGTAACAGAAACAAGCTCATATTAATATTCGTTGGGATGCATATTTTTCATTTAACCACTTAAGCCACCTGCACACAACATTACAAATGCAATAAAAATATGTAAATATGATAATTTAATTGCTTTTTTGAATAGAAAATTTAAAATTGCATTGCCTAAAATGCAATAAAAGCGTATTTTTAGTGAACATTTCATTACTTGTAGCAAAAAGATGCATCTACATCTAAATAAATACTATCAGTTAATCTGTTGATTATTTTTTGGATTAATAATTGGACAGCAAAAGGTGCACAATAGGAGACTTTTTACAGAAAGTTCTGGGTAGAAAAGATTTACAGACATTAATCTTAAATATCTATATATTTTGTACATATTTTTGCTTAATTATTGATCTGACGCTGTTGTTCTGTCAGCAAATTGCCATTTTAACCCATTATTAAATTGGTGGAAGATTATTTAAATAATTGACTCAGCACGATTAATTTGATTAATTGTTTCAGCTCTAACATTTAGTTACTTATTTTCAGCGGTTTAGTAGTTATGTAGCCTCTTGCAAACTGCAGGAAAATTAAAATTTAACTGAATAGATTGATAAAAGTTGATTAAATCATAAGGGCTGCACAGTGGCAGCTGCACAGTGGCGCAGTTGGTAGAGCTGTTGCCTTGCAGCAAGAAGGTTCTGGGTTCGATTCCCGGCCCGGGGTCTTTCTGCA
>CAEGAE010050959.1:0-65749 GCA_903067095.1 Girardinus metallicus
AGTAAAGCTACGCATCTAAAGCACAGCCGCCCGCCGTGTTCCGTCTATCCGTTTATCTGTATAAATAATCCCGCCGGTCTCCAGGCATCGCTGCCGTCATTTTAAGATGTTTATTGGTCCCCCGGAAAAAGACAAAAACCCGGACATTATCATGACTCAATAAAATCCTCCCAGGCCGAACTTGAAAACTGGACGTTATGCTGCTAACATTTAGCTTTCGTCAAGTGAGAGCGCAAATAAAGTCCCGGCCGGAACACGGTGCGCTAAATAATAAAACATAATATAACGAGGGTTCGAGGCAGGTCAGTTTTCTTCGAGAAATTTTAATAATCGAGGTACTCGGATCACTCGAGGAATCGTTTCAGCAGTAATCCAAAGCCTTCCATACGACACAAAACACTGTTCAGTAATTCATCTAAAGATAAAAAGAAAAAAAAAAAAAAGAACACGGCACACATAAACTGGCCTGTTTGGTGAGAGAGTGTAACTCTGGAAGAACTGCAAAGCTTCAAAACTAAATTGGAGAACCTGTCAATAGGACTACTATTAGTTGTACCACCCAAAAATCTGGCCTTCATGATATAGAAACTAAAGCCATAGTTGTAAGTAAGCTTTAAGAAGTCCTGTTTTCCTCAAACTGGTTAGAGTTGATTAGAAGATGGATGGAGCTTAATCTACAAGAGACTTGAGACTCCAGCAAAACTATATCTTCCAGCAGGACAACGGTCCTAAACACAGCCAGAGCTACAAGGGAATTGCTCGGATTAGGGCTTCCCAATATATTGCAAATATATTGTCACCACAAGTTTGTGCAATATTCAGATTGCAAAGAACTGTTTGGTGCGCAATAACTAAAATTCTATGAGTTTTGAAGACACATTTCTCACACTAACTAGCAGAATGGAGTCTCACAGTAGCAAAATTTTACACTATACCCAAATGACATTGTTAAACCTGCTAAAGGTCACATAGAGGGGAAAGTACAGATTAGAAAAACAGGACAGAAGACAATCGGCATATGTAACACTTAACATCATCATCACAACATTTACCAATATTACTGCAAGATAGCTAATAACTTACAACCCTGTTTCTATGCAAATATGTTACTAGTCTAACAAATAAAATGTCAATGAATACTTTGAAGTTTTCTTGTAAAATGACAATATGTAATATTATGTGTTTAGGTGATGCTGTTTTTGCCTATGGATTTGCACTCCCTGTCACTGGTCTGCACACATCCCAGAGGGGCTGAATAGAATTAAACAGAATTTGATAATGGCTTATAAAAAATGGTGGTTAAATAAATGAAGTGTGTTGTGTAGCCATTAGAGGATGGGAGCAATTAGATTTTGATTTGTGAAGTGGGGTGTGGACGTGCTAATCCAGAGCTGGTTGGGGATGCTGCAGGGAGGAATCAAGCCATGCATATAATATGAGAACATTAGGTTGATGTACACAGACGGGTGCATCAGTACAAGAGAAGCAGGGATGATCGATGAACTCCAGGAAGGGAGAAGGATGATGATAAAATTAGGAAATTAGCCCCATTCTAATTGAAGGGAATTTGAGACATTTTTTTTTTAAATGTACAAACTTTCACTTTGTTTTCATGAGGTTATAGAAGTAATTTCTGGCCTCATTTCCAAAATACCCGCATATACAAAGGTATAGGTAGGAAGGCTATATGTATTCATTGACAGATGTTACTGTATCATGGCCCGGCTGAAGCAGGCCAATGAGGATGGAGGATTATCCCCTGCTTTTTCCGGGCCTGACTGCCAGACTCCGTCTCAGACTGATAAATCACCCTGCCTCAGCCCTTCTCCTGTGTTTTCTTTTCAAATGTAGAATCGATGGATTTTTCCTTCATTTCATTGACCTGTGCATAATGGCGCTCTCACTCCTCCACCGCTGGGAAGGAGCCCAGCGTCGCAGACGTGCTTGCCCAGGCAAAGACAAGGCGGCTTGGGCTTTGTGTTGCTTATTGTTCAGCCCGGAGAAATTAATGTGCTGTGAAATTAGCATTTTATCTGACTGCAGATACAGTAATAGAGGCAATTAGAGTGCAGAGGAGAAGGGGCGCTTGGGGTAGAGGAGAGGTAAGGGACGATCCTAAAACTGCGGGAGCCCAGCAGAGAGTCACACAGCCGGCCTCACTGATAACACAATCACCTCTGTCTGGCAAGCAGCACCAGATTGTCCGCTGGTTAATAAAGAGCACATTTTCCTATGAAATTTCACTCCTGTTGTGTGGATTACTGCAGAGAAACTACACAGAAGAAAATTGACTGAAATGTAATAGCTTTTACTCAAATGTTAGCATTAGGAATATTACCATGATTTCCAAAGCGGACTGTTGTTTACTGTATTTATTAATAAGGAGTTCCACTGCTGACAAAATCAACACCTCAGATTTTTGGAGAGAATGAAATCAATGCACATTTTGAGCTGAGATATTCCTCATCAGTTGCTTTTCAGACATGACATTGTCTGTTTACAGCTTCGGGGCGGTATTGTCAACTCTCTATATCACATCTCCAGATTGCAATTGATCCAAATGATAGTGAGCTGTGGGCAACGAGACAGACCTTATCAGATGCAGAGGGGCTGCCAGTGTGCTGAGCTGTCACCTGAAGCCTTGTAGATTGTTTAGTTATTCTTCAAAAGATTCTGTGATGTACAGCTGCAGGGGTGGCGCTAACGCATAGCTGCATTTAATTATGAGAACTTAAAGAGAATCTGTGCGAGTCTGCTGAGGTTTGCTCGTCTTTTCTTTATATCCATGAAGTTATTGAACTTGTGAAGCTATGTATACCATGGATTTATCTAAATACCCTACCAGAGTTTAAGTCAAATATTGACGTAGCTTAAAGTTACAAGAGAAGAGGTTTCTTCAAAGTGTGCAGTGAAATGAATGGATAAAATGCTATAGCTTTTGTAATCTAAGTGGGTTTTGCAATGTGACTAGTGGTTCAGTTTGTGTTCACCACTTGTCCCTTACTCTTATTTCCGATTCATGTATTTTCTATTGTTGGTTATATTGCTTAAATTTAAACATTATTTTGGAAACTTTGTTTCACTTACTATCCTGGGTTTGTTTGTGTTAGCATTATGTTGGAGTTTCCATCTATTTATATGTTTGGTTAAAGCTACTACTTCTGGACTATTGGTTGAATTTGTTTATTTTGTTTCAAAGTATATTTATGGTATTTGTTTTCCTTTTTACTCACCATTGTTTGTCCCTTGTAGATCTGCAGCAGGGCAGGAGTATGGGAGGGGCCGGCCCAGTATTTTCTGCTTAAATGGCTGGATGATGTCATTGATTACCTTGCTGGGTCCTACCAATTAGAGGGCTTTCTTTTGAGTATTGCTTTGTTGGGTCTTCTTTAAAAGTAACTTTTTGAGTTATCTTGTATTATATGGTTTATTTTGCAGACCATTTCATTATGTAGATGAGTTTGTAAATTAGATTAATAATTTTATTGTTTCTCTGTTTAGATTTTGGCTTAGATTTGGTGCAGATGTGTTGCCTATTGGCTATAAAAACCTTGAGTTCTTGGGAGCTCGGGAGGAGTGTCAGAGTCAAAAGTAACACATAAAAGTCATCAGAATAATCTGGAACTGGTGGCTGATGTTGTTTTTGATGATCCTTGACCACACTACTTTACATGCACAAGAGGTAAACTGCTGGTGTAGATTCTAAATCATCAAGTCATCAGGGACATAATATGTTTCATGAAGAAGCCTTTTGAATGAGAGGTGCAGCGTCTTCAGGAAATAAGCAATTGAATCCAGTTACATTCTACTTAAGCGTCAGCTGATTCACTTATGTTTTATCATAAAATATTCAAAGATTTGAATAATATAAAGTGTATATTATTTATCACTTTATAGCAAATGTCCTGTCAAGATACTACAAGATTAATCTACATCTAGTTAGATTAAAACCAATACAGGTTGTGTCCAAAGTTAAAGTAACGTTTATCCAGGAAATGCATACATCCAAACACAGAAGCACGGAGGCAGAACTGCTTCCTAGGACAGAAAAAAACAGAAAGAAAGAAAACATATTATTGGCAGCAGTAGTTACATCATGGGCTACATGCAGTAAAGAGCCACAGATAAACTCAGAATCATAGAAGGCAAGAGGGTTTTCTATGAAAACCAAAGCAAATCAAAGCCAGTATGTAGAATTAGGCAGTTACAGCCTTATCAATCAACCTATCCAAGAATGACTAAACACTAAACACAAAGGTATTGTTCATGACAGCAATTGCTCTGTTACTGGATGTGGGCAGGAAAGAGACATGGTTAAACACTGAGGTCATGATTCTGGAGCACTTTATGTGGGAGAGCAAGCAAAGTTGATGGCCTTAATAGCCCCGTTGGTTACTCTGAGCTTGAGTACTTTCAGAGAGTAAGAAAAAAATGGCAGCACAAATTTATGTCCAAAATCTCTATTGCAGCCCCCAAATAAAACAGTTAAAAATGTATATTAAAACACTGAGAATAAGACACTATTACTGGCAGCACTTACTGGAAACAATGTTTTAGCACTTTTTAACTGAAAATTTAAGTTTAAAGCTTTTATTTCTTAGATACATTTCCATAGTATAATATTGAAATGTATCTATTTTTCATATTAAACTTAGAACATACATAGCAAAAATGAGCCTCATTTGTGTTTCCTTTATTTTAATTCCTTGAGGAAATATGGCTTTAATCAACTATAACTGCAAGAAAACTTTTTTTCCTTTTTTTAAAATCTGTTGGGAGAAAGCCAGGCACACATCTCCAGCCAACCCCCCTTTGCTTTTTCTGAGTAAAGACAGCATGACTTCTGCAGTCTGAGGATCACGCCCAATAAGAACATTATCCCAAAGAGTGCAGTGGGCTGGCAAGAGTCTGAGATAATACCCCTTCCTCTTAAACTCCACCAGCTTCTGCTCATAGAATCGAGGCAGAGACGGCGAGACCTTACCAAATGATACCCCACAGCAGCCATGAAACCAATTGTTCCCCTGCCACCTTATGCTTTCAGGAGGAAAGCCAAGGGATGGCCGGGTGTTTGCATAATATCCTTATTCTCAAACATGAGGGTGTAGCCGCCGTGTCCATTAGTGTCAACACACCAATGCTAAATGTGCCTGAGCTGTCTTTTCTTTTTAGCTCCAGCATTTCTCCGTCTTATGTAGACGCTGGTAGTTGGTCCACAGGGTATTATCCATACTGATTGGGAGGGTGCGCTCTCTCTGAGGAGTGGGAGATGGATGAGGACAAGCCACAGCGGTGGGGTATGTGTATGATTAGGGAGGCGGCTCTGATACCTGTCACCGGCAGCATGTTTATGTGCTAAATGATGCTGATCGAACGGATGACTGAGACCAGTGCTCCAGATAAAGGAGCAGTCCTAAGTGGTCATTTACAAAAGATTTGGTTTGAGATGAATTACATCGAACAGGCTTACTTCTGCGTAGGCATGGGCAGGTATGAGATTCTCATTCAAATTTCTACAATTGCACAATATCCTGATACATTTAAAACAAAATTAGTTGTTGATGTGTAACACATTATTCTTGCTACTGTTTAAATAATCACAAAAAATGATTAGAATAGTTCTAATAACATTATCTGTAATACATACTGTTTATATTTAGTGGTTTTTCAAGGGCATATTATCCCTTTTTACTGCTCTGATTTTTACAGAGTACCACAGGTATAGTAAAATTATATTAGCTGCTTAATATCAGAAGCTGTCTGCTTTGTAGTGAGCCTGCAGTGGCCTACCTAATGGACTAACTGTAGTTCTAAAACAGCTTTACCTTAATAGTATTTGGAGAATTTTTTCCATCAACTGGACACAACTGGGTATTTTTTTGATTGGAAATAGAGGCAAATTATCTATCAACTCAATGTACAAAGAACTTGTGTTTCTTTGCGACTGCTGTCAGTGTTTTTCCAAGACCAGAAATACTTCCAGTTAATAAAATCTGTCATAAGTGTACTTCAAATCATAACATATTTCTTTCAGGCAGCCAGTGAGGGAGGCTCCATTTTGCCAGAGAAAAATCTTGTTTGTTTTTAGGTTTAGAAATTGTAACTTCTTAAACCTTGGTGAACCTTAATACCGTTAAGCAGCTCATGGCTCCTTCTGAGGGACATCTTTCTGAAAGAGCTCATTGTGAAAACACAAAGAGAATGCCATTTGTGATTTACTCCCAATTTCCTGTGTGACCAACCTCTCACTAAAGCCAGTGTTAAATTAGGCACCGTTATGCAACCTGAGTTGTCAGCTCAGCACTCAGGCTTGGCACAATCTGCCTTTCACATCCTGATCCTTTTCTGTGCTCCTTCTCTGATCTCAGAACAGGTGTTATGGTTTAGGCAGACATTCAGCAAGGGACCGAGACCTGTTCCGAGTCCAGTGCAATCACAAGGCCTCAGGTTGACCACAGACTTGGCCCGGGCCCCCACATCTTGTTTCAGTTAGCAGCACAAGCTGAACGGCCTGTTTACAATCTACACAGCAGGGGCTGGAAATCTTTCTGGATGGCTGTCAGATGTGGAACAGTTGTGCTCAAATGGAGGAAATTATGTCACGTCTTTTTCCCTTGTCTCATGTGACCATGATGACTAAAGAGCAGTCATCAGGGTGATGTGATTACACAGTGGGGAGGCTCACATTGTGGTGACAGTTGTGCCCTGTCTGTTTTTCTTTTTTTCTTCAGTGTCTTCACATGGCACATTGCAGGGTCACTGTTCCTCTCGTGCGTTATAATGCCCTCTACAGGAGCATGTTGGAGATGTTCCCTTAATTTATCTTTCAACTAAAGCCAATCAATGACAGCTTTTACCATCAGTGTAAGAGAATATTCATAAATAACATGGCTTATTTGTGTGACATATGGTAAAATATTCACAGTACAAATCAGTGAGTGCATATAACATTTTAAAACTTATAATCATATATTAGAAATGTACATTGTCAAGGGTAAGGGAAAAGCTTGCTAGCTTTACTTCAAATATTTATTTGCCCTAATAACCCTAATGAAAGCTTCAGTGTGGAATGCTTTAAATACTAAGAAGTGGCCTTTTGTGTAAATAAAGAGAAAAGGTGCATTTGCCAAAGTAGGAACATTATCCAGGTGCCAGAATGGGATCCAGAGTAGTTTTATTTTTTTGTTATGTATTTTTTTTCTTTTTTTGCTTATTTGAATGTGAATCTGAGAACAAATTCACATTACTCACTCACTTTGATTTTGAAAGAAGCAGAAGCATTGTAGATGCAATGGCTCATGCTCCTTTTGGACACATTAAACTTTTAGGTAATAAAATATGTGTATTAGTTCAGGCAAGTGCACAACAATAAGACTTATTCAATGCATTTCAGAGAATAACGGCTGGGATCAGAAATTACAGCTTTAGAACATCGGCTAGTAAATCCTTCCCGAGTTCTGTATTTCTCTCTTTTTCCAAACACCAAAAAAAGATAAAAGATCGTCTGTGTAAGACTTCATTTATTTGATCCAGTTACACCTTTTATAATTTGTTAAGTGTAAATATGTCAAAATTAATAGATTACAGGTTTAGTACTAACATCTTATACTTGCTGGTTGAACAGGAGGTCTGTTAACACTCTTACCAGACGAGAAGTGAACCTCTCGGCGCCTGTATGCAAAATTTACATGAACTCCATGGTTCCGGTACATGTAGAAAATTAGTAAAGTAGAAGTTTCTAGGAACTTTAATTCTGGAATCCATAGTTGAAAACAACCTGGGTACACTTTAACTCTGAGAACCACAAAGCAGGATGCATGTGGTCAAAAGGCACTCACAGCTGGTGCCTAAGGTCATCCATCACAGCAGTAATATTCCCAGTGCCATAAAAGATAATAAAATTTAAAAGAATATCTCATATGGACAGTCTACCCACAACACCATAGCTATTCTGGTCTCAACATCCTGTTTTATCGTATCATGTTATAACATAAAAAGTTGGTGCAGACGACGAGCTTATTTGTGCTTTTTATTCAATATGACAGAAAAGTGTTTCTGCACTGAGACAGGAAAATGTGTTTTTTGTAGAACATAAAAGCTTTTTGCTTTTTCAGTGAGGATTTGAGGTTTAAGTAATGTAATAAAATGGACAGTGAGGGCATTGTCAGGATTTTATCTTCTCTTTACACCTCTTTGTGCATCATGAAAATTGTAGATATTTTTTTCAACAATTTTTAACTGTGTCTTATGGATATTCTTAAATCTCGTATCTTATTAATCTTTTAAAATAAAAAAAAAAGAAAGAAGGCTTTTTGCCGCAGGCGGCAGAAGAGGAATTTGTGTTTAGTGGATTCCTTTTCCCAGATGAGGAGAGCTAAATGAGTTTGGAGGCTTCCTGAATGCTCTATAATTGTGATGAGGCTCTGTTCCTCTGAACAATTAAACATGCAGGAGCCCTGTCTCTTCTGAGATCCACCCCAGATCACTATCATCTTCGTAGTAAATCACTCACACATTGTAGTCAGACACATACAAAGATGATGATGACCAGTGCTCTTTTTAGCACCCACTGACTTTTTGTGAAGGGCTAGTTCAGTGTTTTTTTTTTTATATTTGTGTTTTTGTTTTTTTGTTTTTCTTTACCAGGAATATGTTAATATGTCTTTTTTTCCAGCTCCTTAGGAAACAAAATACTTCATTGTCCATATTTAAATTTAGGACTGAAAAAAGGCTTACTTTGACCATTGAAATTGCGTTCCTTTTTTTTTTTTTTTTTTTTTACTTGATAAATATATATTTTTTCTTCATAATGGAAGTCATATTAATGTTTTGGAGAGGGGAAGGCAGAGTTTCAACTTGAATCTGTGGAGGCAGAAAAAGATTAAGGCCTTTGCAGGGATACCTTTCATTGAAACACTTAGAGGTCTTCACAAAGAATGACTCATCACTGGATGCCTTTTTATAGCTATCCACAAAGCTTGTCAGCAATTGTACGATGGATTTGAATCCTGCAATGGGAATAAAATACCTTTTTTTTGTATAAGTAGAATAAATAATTTATAAAATGATACCGCTTGAACATCATCTTAATATCTTGTCATCTACCTCTCTTGATAAAATGTATATTATGTTATAATATAAAATGTTTTTTTTAATTTCAATCACAAACATAACATAAGTACAAGTAATTTTAAATCTAAATCTGCTAGGGATAACAAACAAAAGCAATGCACATAAAGAAAAAAGAGCAGATCCCAGAATGCAGCCTTGAGGTGTCCCATCAGAAGGCAGCGCTCCAGCTTCATAACAATCATTTTTTGGGGATAATCATTTACAACTATGTAACACTTGGTGCCGATGCATAAAAGCTGTAAAAGCAAATTACTTTATATGTAATCTTAAAAGCAGAGCTTAGGTTCAAAAGCGCTAAAACAGCCAATCGCAATTCAGCAGTTAGAAAATAAGTTTCGGCACTGTTCATTTATCTGAAACAAAGCAGATTTTCTTCAGTAATGCTGTCTCCACCATATGACTTTGCAGCAGGAGAAAAAAATCCTGCTGCAAAGACATTTG
Source organism: Girardinus metallicus (assembly GCA_903067095.1). Classification (NCBI taxonomy): domain Eukaryota; kingdom Metazoa; phylum Chordata; class Actinopteri; order Cyprinodontiformes; family Poeciliidae; genus Girardinus; species Girardinus metallicus. The sequence goes on from CAEGAE010050959.1 coordinate 9,574, forward strand.
TAGCGTATCGGACCTCAGACCGATACATTACACATGTATATAAGCCTACGTTTTGATATTTAGCCTGATTTAATATATTTAATGTATTTTATCAACTAAAAATATATCACATGGCAGCATAGATAATGTATTAATATTAACACAAAGCACAGTTGGTACAATAACTAAATGAAGACCTGAGATCTGAGAGTTGCACTCCAGACATTACTACATTAAAAAGCTGACCTTTAGTTGGTCAGCACTTTCCCTTCTGCTTTGATTATCTGATTACTTGCTGTGAAGTTGCAGAAGGTTGAAACACAGTCCCTGTAGTTCCCCCCAGTGGTCCAACAATCCTCCCTCCATCCTCTGCTATAGTCTTACATTGCAGGCTTTATTTGTCCTCTCAGAACAAAGCGTAGAACAAAGCTTTGTTGCCGTCTGCTCTGTGGCTATGCAAATGTCTTCTGGCTGCTTGGAGTCATGTTGAATGGGAGAGCAGAAGAGGTAAATAAGCGTGTCTGGATGAGAGGTGGAGGCCAGCGGGTGAAAGAGAAAGCGTAATAGACTGTTAGTGGGGTCAGCCCATGTGAATGCAAATATTTATATAAGTGATTAAAACACCCTCCCCACATTCCACCCACTTCATTTAAATGAGGAACTAAACTGTAAAAAGATTCATCTGCTTAAGGCGAATCTGAAAAAAAAAAAAGGAGCAGGAAGCTGCATTTGTGGGTGGAAAAAAGAAGAAAGCAAACAAATGGTGACGTAAATCTGACTCACTCGTCTTTTGCCTTCACAATGCAAAGATTAGAGCAGCAGGCTCTTTTGGGAATGCAGATTTCATCCCTTGCTTTTCTTAGACTTTCATTCTCGCACTGACAGTCTTTGGAATTTCACTCTGTCACAGCCATTTCTTCAAAGGGTCAAAATATTCAACAATATTGCTATGTTTATTCAATTTTTATACAACATGTGAATGTGTGAATGTTTATGTCAACGAAGCTTTGATAACTAAAAAACTGATCCTGTGTCTCGTAACTGAGTGGCTCTGAATTTCTTACATCTTAACATCTTGAAAAACGCCTTTGTGTATTTATCGCAAGACAAATTCATCAATCCCTTTTGCGGACTTGTTTAAAAAATTATACCTTTAACAGAAGGACTCTTTGCAGGCTTTTTTTTAAGCCTTCACATAGTCCAAGCTGTAGGAACTTGTGAGTTTTTGGTCCTGCTCAACATAACTGATTTAATCAAAATTCCAGAGATCAACATACTGTGTGATTTCTCCGAGTGATAGGCACAAGAAATTGATTTGCAATTTAGTTTTCAACCATGACCTGCAGCAATTAGTCTTAGAACCAATCAGGTTTGTCTCAGTCGTCTCCTCATCTGATAACGGTGGGGGATCCCGAGGTGCAGACACTTCAGCATGCTGCTGTCTAGATCTGTGTCCTGCTCTAATTGAAATGAGGATGTGATAACACGCTCATTATGAAGGAGGATGGGTGACGCGGACTCGAGTCAACGTTTCTGCCAGGGCTGTGGATTGATGTGCTGTTGATCTGGCAGGCTTGACTCTTTTTTTTTTTTTTTCACCAAATAGACATCAATGTTCCCGACGGCTTTTCATTTCATCTCACAAAGCATCTGCAAAATAAGAAGAGGAGAGTTTTTAAGACATATGGCTTTTGTCAAACTAGATCAATAATTTTTGTAAGCAACTGTCTGTGTATCGTACAGATAAAAGAGAAAAAACAATCATTTGTTTATTTTCATTTTTTTAATTAAGTAGTATAAAAAAGGAAGTTCCAGTGCTTTACTCAGAGGTTTTAAAAAATTCAGCTCAATATTTTAGTAAATTTAAATAGAAAATAGTTAAGAGTTATTTTAAAAGGATGTAGGTATACAGTACAAGACTTGTTTTACAAGCATGACTTGTGTAATAAAGGAAATATTTGATTTTCCCCATTGAATTGCTTTAGTGGTTGCTAGGGACTAATTGACATGCCACAACAAATTTCTCAGATTGGTGTAGCTTTGCTTCCCTGCCCACACCTTAAATCAACTCTGCTGAGCAGGATACAGCTTCAAAATTAATTTATATAAAACAGCAACATCTATAATGGTTGCTGTTGTTTATAAGATCAAGTCAGGTAGCCCAGAGGGCACTAGATTTGTTACTGTGGAAGCTCTATGTTAAAAGGAAGGTTTTAATTTATTATATGTTAGCTGTCAGATTTAGTTCAATTGCTAAATGTAAAGTTTGTAGAGAGTTCCTTTATAGCTAATTGTACCAAATGTACAATGGAAGAAAAAAAAAAGTTGAATTAAAAAAAAATAATAACTTACTAATGCAGAATTTCTGAAAATCACTGCTGCAAGGTGCTAAACCTATGCAATCAATTCTGGAGTTCTTTTTGATCATGTTTGATGTGTAATCATTTGTTTCAGGCGTGTTTAAGCTAAGATGTAATTGCTGGATGTCAGGTCATTTTCTCAGACCACGTGTTGAGCTTCACTGGAGTGTTTGCCCTCTATTACTAGACATCTCTACTCTACACTGTCTCCATCTGCTGTACATCACACTTTGGCTGATAGATAAATGTCTTGCACCATAACAGATTACTGCTTTTCAATAATTAAATTAAATTATTGAAAGGAAGGCTGTCATTGTGTTTCAATTGCATCCTTTGCTTAGCCTTTTGATTTAGTCTTTTTTGTTTCCTCATTGTTTGCAAGACCACAGATGAACAATTTGCAGTATTCTTTTATTTTGACTGCAATTGTCATTTCAGTTAGTGTTGGCAAACAGCTTGATTTGTCATCTTGTCTTTGTGGGAATCTCAGACAGAACCACATGATTTGTAAAGACATTCACAGCTGGTGAGCTTGGATGTACGCTAACAGATAGACTTTTTACGCAATGGTTTTCTTGTTATGTTGTCATAACAAGCTCTACAGGGTTCACAAAATGTGAGTCACATTTAAGAAAGGACACGCTAAGTACAGCATGTGCAAAATACATGTGATCCTTTTTCCTGCTCACTTCCCCTGCTTACTCTGTATTATTGTTTTGATGTTTTGGCCATGCTTTAACAACACCCCATGTCATGTTAGTCTGTATTTATAAATTAAGATGTAATACATAAACCTTAAAGTTGCATTTTTACAATCAGCTTGTGTGGGTTTTGTTAATCTGCGTCGCAGTATGTTTGAAAGGGGCAGAAAAGTGTAGCATCATGTGGGGCTTTTGCCTTGCATGGTGGCTTTGGCATCCTCCCCTACCAGTGGAGCTCTGGGGCTCTCATTGCCCACAGCATTGCTATAATCCTGCATTTGAAGAAGATCTGTTTAGGGATCTGGAGACAAAGCACTCTGTCGAGGGTACCAAGTGTCCGCCACCAAAGCCTCACTCCCTAGGCTGCCCTCCAGGTGGGGTGTTCTTCCAGCTGCAGAGACATCAAGGTGAGGGGGAGGGATTGCTTGGTCTGCAGGATTTTAGCTCCAGCACTGTTGGAGCTTGTGATGAGATCACAAGGAGCCACTTGTTTGGAGTGTTTTACAAGGTCATCTTAGTGACTTATGATGTGGTTTGTTGCGTTTTTTCTTTCCTCCAGCAATGTTCCACTGACCTACTTTTTTTAATCCCTCGATGTGACTTTAATTGACTAAAGGGAAGGGCAGGTAGGAAGGGGGGGTGTCTGTGTCTTATAGGGGATGCATTGGGTACAGGAAAGGGGAAGAGGGTGTTTCATGAACATGGAGAGCACTGGAGCAACAAGAAAAAAAAAAGATTTTAGAATATTTTAGAAGTTGAGTGATTTCTAACAGAGATTGGTTGCTCAATCCACAAAGTAATTTGACGATGTTACGTAACAATAATTGTCGCAGCTCTTAATTGCTTCAGAGCTTCTGAAACATTCACCTGTGTGGCATTATTGAGTATCTGGAAATTAATTTGGTCATTCTCAATGAAATTTAATTAGACTGTTGTATTGCTAAAAATGAGATTGTATCATCTCTTTCCTCAAATCAAACAACTTCTGTTTTTTGACCAATGTTTAAAATGACCAACTGATTGTCCCATCAACTGTTGAAAATAAATAATTCTGTGTTTTCCTTCTATCTCTTTTAGCTAGTCGCAAAGCTAAAGGAAATGACATGTTAGGGAACGCCCTCAAAACTAAGATTACAGGATATGTCACACTAGGGAACGCCCTTTTTAGGGCGTAGCTTAGATAGAGGCTAACAGAGAGAATGGAAAACTTTTGTTTGATGCCATTTTGTCTGTTAGCTCCTAAAGGTAGTATGTCAGAATGGACCCGCTGTATTTTGGTATTAATAAATGGAATTCATGAATTCAACTCACCGACTCGTCTTCAACCTCATACATCAAGAACTTAGCATGGAGAAGTATAATTCTCCACACAACCTAAACCTTTGAGTCAAAGTAATAACCAATTTCCTTTGATGTTTTGAAACAGTTGGCTGGGCATGTAGAGATAGTGGTTAGAGGTGGTAATTGATATTTAGTTGGTGGTAAGTTATGGTTAGCACCTTAGCCACAAAGCAAGATTATCTTTATTTCAATCCTTCACTTTAGGCCTTTCTTTTTGCAGTTTAAATAATTTTCAGGTGAGTTTTTCTCATGGCTCCTCAAGCTTCTTTCTCATAGATTGACACATTGGGGAAAATGGTGATCAGACATAAACAGTTTGCTGATAATTTTTGAGGCAGAATTTGACTGATTTCACAATAGTTCAAATCTCAGTTGAGGATCATGTTTTACACTCCAATTGCTATAGCACTGCTTGAGGAGACTACAAAACATAGATTTCATTTTATATCTATTGCCAAAATAGACATGTTTTATAATTTTGAATATTGTTTTAAGTTTTTCAAAATGAATTCTAACTTCATGGACTCAGATAAGACTGTTTTGTGAGCCCCACTTGCTTGTATATGCTTCAATTTCTTATGATAGATTGTTGCTCCTTCACTTTTCTGGAGGAGAAAGGTGCCATCCAACATGACTCCTCCTGTCACTCAAATCGAGTGCAATGTGAATTTGTCTTTCAGCTGGCCCACTGTGACTCTCGGGAACCCGGTTGTTTCAGACGGGTCGAAGGTTAACTGATTTGGTGAGGCCTGTCTCTGGGGCTGTGATCAGGAAGCTGAGGACTCTTTGAGTGTCCTCCGTAAAGTGCAGTTCTGTGTCACTTACTGACACTTGTGTTTGCTTTGTGTACCATAGAGTCCTCTGCTTTGTGGAAAAGAGGGGAGGAAAAAAATCTCTTCCCATGCCTTGTTCTTTATTTTCAACCTGAGCTGGATGACTGCAGCCGTGAAAATACAATTGGGATGCAGCGTCAACAGAGTTGTCTTGTTTACTGCATCTATTGATTCTTTTTGATTTAAGGTTGTTTTTCTATTTAGTTACTGAGTCACACTGATGCTGATGCTTACGTGTAGACTTCATCTGGGCTCAGCGATCAGAACCAACATGCCCCCACCCCAACCCTTCCATGCTTTGTACCTTGTTAGTACATAGTTATGTGACAAATGCTCCTGGTCCACGTGCCTTTTGTTTTGCATCAGATCGGCCTGTTTGTGTGACATTTGTTTGTTATTGTGGCATAGCAGGGAGGCTTGCAGAGTGCCTTTCCCCCCTGCAGCTGAAACCTGTCATTCCCCCAGGGAGCAGGGGCCCAGGTTTACAGGACAGCTGAGGCAGCCCTGACAGCCCGGCTCATCTCGTTTGGAGCAAGGCATGCCGCTTTGCTGCTCGCTGGCTGGACAGGATTTGTTCCCTTCCTGCCACTTTACATCCACAAGCTCTACATTTAATTAGAATCACTTGTCATGTCTCGTATATCACCCGGGTTCTTGGTGTCAGCTGTCAGCCAAAGAAATGTGATAGTTATTCATTGCTCTGCACAAGTGTAGCAGCAAGGTCACAGGACAGAATGCACCTTGAGCCAACTGTACTTAAAGTATAGGTGCGGGTGGGGTGCAAGCATATGTGGTGTCCACTTCTACAGATTCTTCTCATTAATATTTCTTAAAATATAAAATAAATTGATCTAATTATGATCAGCTAAGCAAATGGTCTCAAAGAGGTGTAAAATAAAATGCAGGTGGCAGCTCCAAAGAAGAATTGGAATATGTCTTTTTGTCAGTGTAGTTAAGCCATCCTAAAGACAGACCAGAGTCTGCCTTGACAGGCGTTTAAGCGTTGAATTTTTCTGCATGTAAAATGGGTCTCTTTGGAACTTTTTACATTGTCATTTTTAGCAATAAACTCCAGTATTTTGTACTCAAGTAACATCGCGGAACAAATTGAGAAGTAGTTCTTCAGTTTGGTTGGCAGAAAACTCTTAAGTCCCATAAGATTTTGAAATTATATGTAAAGCAGAAGTGTCAAAAAGGATTCACAGTGTTTTTAAATAAAACTGATCAAGTATGTTTCGTCAGCTTGTTAGCTAAAGTGTTCTTTTACAGTTTTTCTAAATTCTGCAGTTTATCATCTCTACGTCAAAAGCCTAAATACTGATCAAATCTAGGTTTCATTTTAGATTATTTAAATGATTGTACAAGCATTTAAAAAGCATTTTGGGATTCATGAGATATTTTATTCCATTTGTGAAAACCACAATTTTGGAAGAGTCTGAATGCTTTTGTGGCAACATGAATTTTGGACCAAGTTTTCACTAAATGACCAGCACTCAGAGATGGATGATAGCCCCTAAAACAAAGACAGGACAAGTTTAAGCAGTGCTACTTTTGTGACAGTTGCTGCTTAAGAGATGCAGTGGGATGGAAGTAATAACCTGATTATTAATGATTTCACCTCTGTAGATTTTAAGTATTTAAAAGTCACTTAGGTGCTTTGTTTTGGACCCTCACCTGCCTCAGCGGCAGCTCCCTGCACCACGTTCATTTTTTCTGTGATCATGTTGCCCCCGTCACTTTTAAACAGCAGTGGTTTTGTTCCCTGGTCCATGTCTTGTTCTCTGTCTGTCTGTCTCTTTCACCCTCTCTCGGTCTCTTTCTCTCTTCTTTAACAGCCTGGTTATATAACTCGGTTTTCTTTCTCTGATGCCCCGGCGCTCTTGCAGTCAGCTGACAGCACCCAAATGTCTGCCTGGTAAACACACCGCCTTCTGTCTTTTTTTCTCTCCAATTTTTTTTTTTCTTCCTTTTTCCACTTCCTCTTCACCCTTCCTACTGCCTATTCCTCAGCGATTACGGATTGATTCTCTACTCTGTCCCTCTGCCTCCTCTTCCATTGGTTGGGCTCCATATCCCCGGGCCAGTTTCCACATATTAGCACCCGAGGCCAGGGAAGAGGCGGGCAGATACACATTGCCTGCCATGGCCCATGGATCCTGCAAGCCAGTGAAAAATTAGCTTTGCAGAGGCAATAAATTGCATCCAATTTAGAGATGAAGGCAGAAATAAATTTCTCTTTTCTGAAGTCTGAAGAAAGGGAAAAAAGCCCCTAGATAATTTCTGTTCCATCTTTTTTATGTGAAATTTTCTTTGAAACATCCTTCTTGTGTTGTTCATTTGAATTCATAAAATAATGATATGACTGCACTTTAGATTGCCTTCTTATGTTTCAGCAGGTTATGAAAATAATCACTCTTGTCTTCGCTGACGTGTTTGGCATCTTGTTTGAAATGCAGAAAAGTCATTTTGAGAAATACACTTATCAAGCATGATTTAGGCACACACAACACGCATACACACGCATACACGCACACGTGCGCACAGAGACCCAAGGCTTCCCCACCTCCTTCTCCCCGTCTCTCATGACTACATTATCCTAAATGAACTGTCCAAGGGGCTTTAGCTCTCTGAGCTCAGTGCTGCAGAAGTCTGGGAGAATGTGCGAGCTAGTCTGGGAAATGATGAAAGGAAGTGTCTGGTAATGACCAAGGCCCTGCCTCTCCACTTCCCTGCTTGATCCCCAAATGTTTTCAGAATCCTTGTGGCACCTTCACAACACCTCTGTAAAAGAGCTCCTGAAGGAATGAAGAAGTTAGCAAAACCACTTCTGCCCACAAAGCTTGCATCAACAGTGCAAGCCAATACTGTTGAGCTCCCAACACTCATTTTCCCCCCGTGGTGATGTGCAAGGCTCCCATTAGTCTACGAAGCCCGAACTCTGGGCTGAGATGTTTTTGTGTTGTGTGCCAGTGCTTTCCTGTGTATTACTTGACTCGCCTAAAAAACAGTGGAAGAGACATTGGTGGGGGAGGGAGGGTAGGGCACTCTGGAGAATTGCATCCCATTCTGTTTTTCTCCTCTCTTCTTTTTCTTTATACAAGCGATGTCTCTTCTCAGTTAAAAGGCTGTGTTTCTCAACACCATTTCAATGAGCTGACACCCCGACTGTGAGGTGTTGAAATTGGCAAAAAACATTGTCAGCGCGCAGTGTTGTGGTGCCAGTGAACTCCAAAAGTACAACATGAAAGGGGTGATTTATTTTTTTTATTTTATTTTTTATTTTTTTTATTTTGTCTTTGTTGGAGTGTATTTTACTGACAACATCGCTACACTTTTACTCATCACTTACTTCACCCGAGGAGATGAATAATTTGCAAATGGGCAAACATGCTTTGTTTGTTGTACACTCTGACTGTGTTTGCTTTGGATCACATAGCAATGTTTTGTTTCTGCAGCTAAATAAGTACAAATGGATTAACAGAGCACAGTTTTTGTAATAGAGGGCTATTATTTTTTATAAACGCCATAAAAGTACAGTAACTAATTGGACCCATTTTGTCTTTTGATGTCTTGTGGCAAAGATTTAACAAACTGTCGGAAACATTTCTCAATTTTCTCTTTTCTTACATTTTAGCGTCTTACAGTTGCAGTATATTTATTGGCTGTACATTCATCCATTTCACCAAGCGGTGCTCTCAAGTATTGGGATCTGGTAACTGTGGAGACCATTGGACTACGGTGAATTTATTATCTTGTTTAAAAATCTGGTTTGAGATTATTGGAGATTTGTAATATATTGCATTATGCTATAGGACATAACCGTCAGATAATGGTTACACTGCTCATGACGCTAGGTCCATTTTCAAGAACAATACACAGAGCGGTTGTTTTTTGCTCTGTTTGTACAAAATGGTCCAAGAAAATATCCCCCTACAGCACAATTAGCAGCCTGAACTGTTGATAGTAGGGAGGATGGATTCACGCTTTCATCGTTGTTTATGCCAAAATTCTGACCTTACCATCTGAATGTGGCAGCTAAAATCAAGGCTCATCAGATCAGGCAGTTGCTTTCCAATCTGTTTTTCTCTCATTTTGTTGAGCATTTGCAAATTACTGCCAAACTTCCCTATTCTTAGTTAACAGGAGTGGTGCATGATGTGGTCTTCTGCTGTTGTAGCCGATCTACTTCAAGGTCTGATGTACCATGAGCTCAAAGATAGTAATACACATATCGTTTTTTTTTTTAGTAATACGCAACTTTTTATTTAGCTCAGAAACTCACAATACATAATTTTTCAATCCCAATTCCCAAGGGCTGCTTAGATGTAATGTTTACTAGGCTTAAGCATTGCCTAAAATTAATAGATTCTAACAACAAAGTATAGCTCAACGAGAGTAAAGGGTTTTATTGCGATGGTGTAAAAGAAAGGCAAGAATAAGGAATGTGGGTTCATTGTCACAATGTTTAATAATTGAGCAATTTATTAGTTTTCCTAATATATTGCAGACCTATTTGATTTACTGGTTCTTTTTTATTGTAGCAAACCACGTTTCCCATTCTACTCTGACCTGTAATGCTTTCTAGTCAACACTACCATTCAGTGGAAACATTCTTTTCCTTGAAGCATTCTCTGTAAACCAGAGTGATGGTTGTGTGTGAAAATCCCAGTAGATCACAAAAGTCGGACCCAAAAAAACCACACCCCCTTCCAATTCACTTGAATCGTCTTTCTCCCTCATCCTAATGATCAGTTGAGATGCCTAAAGACATCGAGTTGCTGCATTGTGATTGGCTAATTCATCTTTTGCAACAAAAAAGCAGTTAAACAGGTGTGCCTAACAGAGAGGCTAGTGAATGTGAAAATAAAAAAACAATTCTCACAAGCATCTTGAGTGAGTGCGTTTTGTATCTTATGTTGCATTAAGCCAACAGTTTTGCTGCCTTGCTGAAGTGTACCATGAGTTCATCTAAACAGGCAGTTAGCAAAGCTCAGCTGATTAATAAATAACCATGCCATGGTCTTGGATCAGTGCACCTTTAATGCGCTCAGACTTTTCGCCTTGTTCCTGTTGCATCTGCTGTTTATTCCGCTCAGCATTGTAAATGCAGGGGAGGGGCGGGGTCCCACTCTGTCTATCAGCATGTCGTAGGGATGTCTCAGCATGTAGTCATCAAATCCCGCTGTGGCATGAGCTCCGCTCATACAGCCGTATTTGTCTCTCCACATGGCCAAACGCAATTGGACGTGAGCTCCCTGTAGCTCAGCCACCCCCACTGCTCATCCCCCCCTTATATTTTTCCCTCTCTATCATCCCCTCCCTTTGCTTGTCTAAATTATGTAAGTGCAGGGGAAGCAGTGGAAAGGCGCATAGTACTGGGCTTTCACTAACCAGGGTCGTGAGCAGCACATGCGGGACTACCATTCCGCATGGCATGCCTTGTAGCGTGGTTTACCCGCTTCTTTTGTAATCTGAACACATTTTTAACAAGGGATTTCCGCAGAAGTTGGGCCAGACATGTAGTGGATAACACTGGAACTGAAGGATCAGCTCACTAAATATTAGAAATTAGCATCCATAAATGTGTTGTCTGTGTTCTGTGCAGCCATGTGGGGGAATTCTTCCTCCAGCTGTGGGCTTTAGACCTTCTCCTAAAATAGCAAAATAACACTTTAAAACCCAGAACTCAAAGCAGGCGAACAGCGAAGACCAAAAACACCAAACTACAAAGACAGATTGATCTTTGCTCAAAAGCTTTTCTGATATTCTGTAGCCATGTGGATCATTTAATAGATGCTTAAGCAGAATATTTTATTTCTGGCAAAGAAGTGTGTCAAGTATCCAAGTTCACATTCCTAGATATACGCTCCTGTGTTTCCTCTGAATCTTCATATTCTTTAAATATCCCTCTAGTTCTATAAACATAATCTTTACTTGCAAAGCAGCTTGTGGTCTGACACAACACACGCTTTACTTTAAGTCTGCTTTTCCTTGTACACGCACCTGCACAAACGAGCGTAAGCAGAGAAACACATATTACACAAGTACAGCAGTTGTTTACTGAACTGACAATTATACATAATTATAACAAAATACTTAGGAAATTATTACCAATCAAAGCAGAACAGTAGTCACACAAACATTTTTATTTAAATTTTTATTAGTGTTTTTATTGTTCTAATTTTAGCAGCTGAAAACATTGAATTTCAATCTTAATACCATGCTCTTTGACAATTCTTGATTAGATATTGCAGCACAGTTTATAGCGAACTCCAGACTTCTAAGTGTGATACAGTTGTAGTGAAAAGTGTACATGTATTCACCATAAGCTTACATCTCTCAGTAGTTTTTTTTTTTTTTTTTTTTTTACCTTTTTAGGATGAGTCTTTTTTTTCTTTGATGATTAAGTGTAATAGAAAACAACTTGAGTGAATAAAATAACAAGCATTTGATGCACAATTTTAAATTTGTTCTTCATTCCTCCATAGACGCGACTTTAAGACATAGTCCATAAAGAAACGGAGCAAACCCGGCATAAAACCATGAAGAATAGCAATGGGAGAAACTAACAGTACTGACTGAAGAAAAGAGACATAAATGCAAGAGAAGGGTGATGACTTGAAAAACTGATGAATGCAGTCAACAGGACTCTTCAAAGTGCACAATTAATGACATCCATGCTTATGCAAGAGAATGCAGGCTTTTCATTTACACTGTATGTCACAACAGTTGCAGTTCAGATGTCACATACAAGCATTGGATGAAGTCCAAATTCTGCACTGCTGCTGATGACCAGTTTTAACAGTTTCTCCGTTGTCGCCGAGTAGATTGAAAGAGAGGTCAGCGGCATTTATGTCTTCCTGCTCATCCCTGTGGTCTGTTACACAGCACTAGAAGCTAAGTGTGTCCTATCTGTCAGGCGGTAATCAATAGGAGCTCTTTATGCGGCGCTGAGTTTGTCTGGCCTCTGACGAGTAATTAAAGAGCATGCTTCCTGCACACAGTTATAATGACTAATGTTGTTTAAAGCAATGCCTCTTACAGACAAATCAATACTTCTTATTTCCCTCTCATCTTCTCATTTGTGCTCTCCATCCGCCTCTTCTATTTCTGCTGCATGTTGTGCATGCTTGTGTTTATAAAGCCGAACATCATTCTCCTTAGTGCTTGTAGGTCAGTGTGTCAGTGTGTCATGGCAATGACGCCTACACATTTTGACAACTGCTGAGAGAAGAAGAAGCAAAAATATCAAGTAAACAAAGTTACCCATGTGTCTCCAGAAGCCCGACAGTAATGGGCTGATTTATCATACATTTATAATTGGTGATTGTTTTCTAATAGGTAAAAATGCTAATGACTAAAAGAAAACAGCATGTATCAGTGTGGGGTGCATGCTCTATTGCTTGCAATAGGAGAAACAACAGTTAGAGAAAATTAATATGTGTGGAAATGATGCATGCGTGAGTAACGTCTATGCACACCTTTCCACCATATTAAATTCTCATAATTGAATAAAACATGGACGTGCGCTGAACATCCCCTGAAAGGGAAATGGTAGTCACTAAAGCATAGAAAGAGCGCTCGGTAAAGAATTGCAAATGAATAAGTGATGAGGAACAAACGAAATGTGGTATAAGAGAACAAGGGAGTGATTTACTCTTTAACAATACTCAAGGCTGAGGTAAAGGAAAAGGATGTTATTTGTAGGTGATTGTTATTTTAAAGATCTAAGTGCCTGTTGTTTATAAGTTCCAGATTTGTTTTAGATATCTGATATACTTGACCAGGAACAACATTTCATCTGAACACATTTTAGTTTCCCAGACAAACAGAAGTGGAGGGAGGAAGAGAGAGGAGGAAGAAAAGCTGGGAAAGGAACTACTCTCTGAAATATCCTGGAGGCCCTTGGCAGCATTAGTGAAAGGCCTGGGAGGTTAGGAAACATCAAATCGATGCATTGTAATGTGAATTGACTGCTGACTTTGATCATCTGCCTTGGGAGTGCTTTAGCATTGAGTGCTGTCACACTGGCTGGGTTAAGCAAATATGGTATGGGTCTGAAATGGAGAGACGGAGAAGGGTTCGAGAGAGAGGAAAAAAAATGGATGAATGGCACCTGACTGTCAAGAGCAAACAAATAAAAAAATATTTATAAAATGAGCTTTTTCTGTGGTTGAATATGGTTGCAGATTGTAAGTGTGATAGAAAATTTTATGTGTGATTGCTGTGGACAAGTTTAATACAGTTTTGTAAAAATGTGCTGGATATATGCAAACAATCTTAATTTCAATATCAAAGATAGTAGAAGTTGGACTAGTAGTAATAATGGTTTGGGTCAATTGGCCTCTTTATTATCTTCTACCTCCAATTTATACCTACATATTTTGCACCTTTCTACTTCCATTTAGTATCTATCAGAAAATGTACTTAATCCATAGTGCATAAAGCTTTTGTACTTTATATTTCCAGAAATTATAGAGATAAATTGTGATAAAAACACATTGAGATTTTGAATACAGTTTAAAAGGGACATATGTTTCCGTCCTTCCGTTTTGGTCGCTGCTGCTACTAGAAACAATTCAAGTGCTAAACAAAAAAACACTCATCTATTTTCTAGCAATAGATTAATGTTTTTGTTGCCTTGAAAAGACTACAAAAACCTCTCAATTATTGCCTCTCACCGAGCAACCCTAACAGAGTTCCACCTACTTCATTATTAGAAGACCGTGTCCTTGTCCATGTAGCCAGACATGTTCAGATCATCTTTCTCGTGCCGTTACAAAGCCAAAAATATAGTTACATTTAAAAGTATGAGCTGTACATTGTAAGTTGGTTGTTAAAATACTTTACTTCCACTGCTTTCCCGTTGTGTTTGATGGACAATGTAAAAATTGTTGTGGTTCGAATTATACGGTAACCAAAGAACTTTTTGATTGTAAAACAACATTGAAAATAGTCCAATTGAAACTGCAGTGGTCAGGAAAAAATATTTTTTTTATACCATACAGAGTCAACTGTGTTGGTGAGAGGACAGCTCCTCCTCTTGGGTCCCCCCTCCAAAATGATGGGTCAGCCCCGCTTAGTGTCAAAAGCTGCTGATACCCCAGCTCTGAAAGTGGAAATGCTCTTAAGCCTTTCTCATATAATGGAGTGGCCAGTCTAATCTGGCCCTCTCTGAGTAAGAGCAGGTAGGGAAGAGAGTGTTTACCACAGTGCACTGACCCTTTGCTTTTTGCACAGAAGCCTCCAGATTACAGCACAGTGTAACAGAAGTGCACCATCTAGGAGTATCAGTGTACTTGCTCCTACAAATATGTGGTTCTTATTTGAGCCCCTGCTTGTCATTTAGGTTATTTTCAATGTGACATGGTAACTAATACCACATGTACTGGTCTGATTGTCTTTCAGAACTTTCAACTACCAGGCTAACGTCCCGGTTTTCAGAGAGTGGTCAGACAAAGAGAAAATACCCTGTTAGTTGCGGTTGTTTGTCCATAAATGTCTTCTTAATCAGCTGGAGGTTAGGGATTAGAAAAGGCAACAGAACGGTATGTGAAATATCATCTCTGAACACAAAACACATGAAACCTTGAACCAGATGTGCTACATCCTGTCTAAGAATAGGAAGCTGAGGATGTCAAATAGTTTACCAGAGTTCACCAAAACTCTGTACAACAACAATTTGGAAATATGTTGCTGCCGGTTGCTTAAAACCACACAAGCAATTTTTAAGCATCATATTCTATCTGACTGTGGTTATCTTCTACCCATCTTCTGATGGCTACATCCAGGAGGATAATGTACCACGTCACAAAGCTGAAACTATCTCAAGCTGGTTATTTGAATACAGCAATAAGTTCACTGTACTCCAAGGGCCTCCTAATGTTAATATGGACACAGTTTCTGAGACAGCGCTTCTAAAGACAAAAAGGAGGCCTAACCTTGTAGTAGAGAGGTGTACCTAATAAAGTGGCTAGTGAAGATATGTGCACTGTGATAGTTGGTAGAAAGAACTCAAACAAAGAGCCTGACAGATAAATGCTGTGTGGTTAAACCGCTATGACAAAGAAAATACGAGGGAGAGGGAGATTCCTTGAGTCAAGCTGGTGCAGCAGAGAAAAGCCTAAAACCTCTTGTCACTGTAGTGAAAGAATAGCAAGACGACCCGTAGGTATCGGGCTGCTAGGTGCATCTCCTAACAAGCTGACTGTTCAAAGGGTTTTTAGTGCTCTAGAGAACATGAAAGGCATGTTTAAAAATTTAAAAGCCCGATCTGTTCCAGTGCTGTGGAGCGGCAGAGGGAAGCAGATTTTTACGTTGCCATAATTCCCTGGTTGCTTGCTTTGTAAATTAATTAAGATGTTTATGACAGCTGCTTGCACCTAATGGAATGCTTATAGAGTATGCTATTAATTATTACTGCCGGCCAACGCAGCAAGCTTTTATATTGCGGAGAATGTATGGCTTTGGTTGCAGCCCAGCTCTGGTCTCGGACTCCAGCTCAGTCACCCCCTCCTCTCCTTGTGTCATTAGCTCATCTGAACACATGATGGAAATGGTCACATTTTATGTATTCTAGGTGTTCACCTTTATCTGTGTCCAAAGCTATGGGGAACTTATATGAAGCATATTTAAAAAGCATGGATTAAGTAGGTGACTATTCTGGCTTTTAGCCATAACAAAGCTTACAGTTTGTATTCCTTACATTAAACAAACAGGCAGCGTGTTTTATTACTAGTCCGGTTATTTCTGCGTGGCATTTGTGCTGTGAACTGTAACTGACCCCATGAGTCTCACTTCAGCAGTTTTCTCCCCTGCTGCTAACTTGGCTTTTGGCTGAAAAATACTGCATGCTTTTAGTATGGAAGTCTGAGTGTGCAAATACTACTGTGTTTAATCATAGACTATTTTCAGTACAGCTGCATCCTTTATATTGACATGCAATATATTAATCCCAATGACAACAGTAAGATGTGAAGCATAATGATACTTTTTGGAAACTCATGCAAAATGCTAATCCAGTGTCCATTTTAAACATTTTTTTTTGAAGTTTTGATTTTCAAAGCATTCACAAACTTTAGAGATTCCATAAATAAACATCTACATTCTTGGCCTAGAAGTCTTTCATGTATTATCATCTGAACAGGCTAGAAAATACATGAAAACTGTGTTGATGACTTAGTAATGTTCAGATCTATCAATATCTAGATTCGCCCAAAACCAATTGTTCCTCACCTTATTTTTGAAGATTCTTACCAGTTCCTTTATGTCATGTATTCATCATTTAACTAAATGTTCCTTTGCTTTAATCTAATCTTTCCATCTTATTCAATCAATTTGGCTTCCTAGAATATGTTGCTTTGGTTGCACTCATACATGATAAAGCAGCAGAAGCATATTTTGTGTTTTGACAAGTATTTGAATTGGTGGTGGAAATGGTTTTAAGTTTACATAGTTGTATCTCAGTCTTAACATCCATACAGGAGCTTAGTCTGGTGTTAAGTTACCCCAAAGTCAGTTGGACAAATAAAAGGCACAGCTCAACTCCCATATTGCAACATGCACTTTAGATTTGTATCTCTCTATCCTCTCAGAAGTGAGGCATCATGTCACTGCTCTGCAGAGTTTCATCCCGTTATCCTCTGATTAGAATCACATCGTGATGCAGCGGTGAGGAAAAAGGCAACAAACTGAAGCACCCTCCACCTGCACCGCAAGGGGCATCATGTGAAATATGTGTTCAGGTTTTCATCATCCCATTTATGGTTTGATGCACATTGGGCTTCCTTATGTGTAAAGTCCTCTGTTGTCTGACCTTTAAAAAAGAGGGAGGATCTGTGTTGTATTAATCATAGTCCAATTCAGTGGCTGTCCCGTGTATAATTACATGCTTTAAGCATGACGCAGGAAACAGACGAGTGGTTCCGCTGATGAACTCCCTGCCAATAGAAGTACCTTTGATCTAGATAGAGCATGGGACGGCTTACAAACTTGCAGGTTTTAATTATGAAATACATGAAAAATAGATGCTGTGCTAAGTGCCGGCCATGGTTGTGCTGAATAACAGTAGTAATGCACTTGCTGCTTTGCCTCTGCCTTTATCACTTATGTCTTCCAGTGCTTGAAGTGCCTCCATCCCAGGCTCTCTGATTCAGTTCGTTAATGCAGAGAAGCAAAACCGACAAGTCTGTGATATTAATTAGTGGACTGACAGACATGTAATTCATCTCCGAGGAAGTTTTCATTACATGCGAGGCTTCAGAGGGGCAGTTTGCCTTATTGGCAAGTGCTTAGACCAGACCTAATGGGGCTGCAGCTCCCTCCCTTCTGAGCAATTACAGCCAAGTCCTTATCAGCTGAGCCACGAGTCCACTGTTATGGGACCTTGACTTCCAACACACTCTCATACAGTGATCCTTCCCTATAGACCCTTGTTCATTAGACAAGTGCTCTGTGCTGTAGTCTCCTGCATGGGAATTGAGACTGAATGAATGATGATAATGACAGGTTTCCTGCATATTTTTGAGTCAGCCTTTAAAGTATTATTAGCTGATATTAGTTTGTCATCAAAGCTCTTGTCCAGTTTCCCCCCTTAGTGATTATAAACCAGTAAGGAAGATTGTCACAAAGTACTAAAGCTCATCTGATCCTTAAATGTACAACTCAGTTCTTGAAATAATATAAAAACTTGAACAAGGGAGACAAAAACACTGACCACTGTGATTTCCTGAAGTATACTTTGCTCGCTTGCTGTTATATAAAGAGGCTAAAAGTTTGGCAAACCACAGACCTGTAGCCCTTATAATGATTGATTTTAAATCTACTGCTTTTTTATGAATATCTCAATTTCCAATGCATATTAAGTCCACAGGGTTGAGACTGGCTAACACCTTAGCCTTTATAGTTTATGTTTTATTTCTTTTAAACTCATAGACTTTTAATTTCAGTCTATGCTGTTGCTAACAATCCTAGCAATATTTTGTTTCAATCTGTTTATGTGCCACAGGCCCCCAAGAATGGGTATTGTTAGTAGATTTGTATTATTAAAGTTGCTGCTGTGGCTTGGAGTGTTCTTAGGGAAACATGTATTTAGTGTTTTTTTTTTTTAAGCTGTTGTTAATTTTTCTCTGGAGTTTTAAGAGATTGTCTTTGACCTGCTCTAAGTACATTTATGAGTCTATCAGACCTGCTGTGACTACAGACAAGAGTTGCAGAAACCCAACTAGTCCCAACCCGCATAACAGATTTACAGTGACCACACACACCTGTTTCAGTTTTTTGTGTTTTGTATTTGTACACACAGACATTAAAGTCAATTTTTCTAAAACATTATGAGCCGCATTTAAGAATAGGCATTAGATGCTGTATTGAGGAACTCTTGGAATCTTGGCTAATACACATCAGAGTCAGTTCTCAGCTCTCAGCCAAGTGAGCCTGTGCAGCAGTTTCTTACCAATAACAATAGTATTTATCAGTGCTCCCTGTGGTACAATTAAAATCCCGTCAGAGTCTTAACTCTGCCTCCAAGCCATACCTGCTGTTTTTTAGCCCTCCTGAGCCACATCAATTCCTCTGCTGCATTGTATAATTCACGAGCCCGCCATGCAGTGCCATAGACCCACCTGGAGACTCCAGGAACGTAGATATGCGTCTGGGAGGGTGTTGATCATGAACCCACTGGTCATTTGTAAGGGGCTGAGGTGCATGTGACATAAAGCCTCAAGACAGTTGAGGCTCCTATGATTTCAAGGTCACCCTGATAATGTCACTCTTCCATTGGGACCCTCCACCTTCCTGCGTCTCCCTCACCAAGGCATGTTTAGTTGTATTCTTTCATGACCTTTCTTCTTTTGTCTTCTCAGAGACAGTTGTGATGTCCTCTAAAACTAATTTGGATGTATATCTTCTATTTGCAGACAATTCCATTGCGATGCTTTAGAGTAACCTGTGGAGTCTCAGAGTGGTTGCTTTTAGTTAAAACCAATTAGAAATGACCAGAAATAACAGCGCCTGGAGACAAAGAAGTCATTTTTCTTTGAGCATCCCCAGAGAGTTGGCCTCTCCATGGATTAAGTGTTTTAGTATATTAGGGGGCAGCTGATTAGAATCATTGTGCTTTTTTAATCATTACATTTTTGCATGCATAGTGTAAAGTCGCATAATAGCTGGCACTAAGTGTGTCACAGCAAGATGGAGAATTTGTTTAAATGACTTTGTGTATAAAAGGTGGCCTTTGGAAGGCGTACCAAGGAACCGCATTGGCGTCCTTGCACCAGTTAACCTTTCAAATCTAAAGTCTCTATATGATCTGTGTAGCAATGCAAAGCCTTATTTGGCATTCCTGTCTTTCAAAGTGTTTCAAAGTTTATGCTTAGTTAAATTGTTCGAATATGGAGCACTATAAAAATGGATTAGCCCTCTCTAGAACTTTAAGATGCAGGGATACACTTCTGTTTGTGTTGGCAAGCCGAAGTGGTACTCTTAAAGTTTAAAATATAACTGAATTATTATTTTTAGGAGCGGGAACAGATTCCAACTAATGAGTTGAGGCAACATTTATGCTTGTTTGGGACAAAAGTGGACAGAACACATGCTGAAAGTGACAATACGATTATGGCTAAGTATTTTCACAAGCAAGTTCTGTCATCAGCCTGATACACTGATGCAAAATATACCTAGAAATACTCTATTTAAGCAGTTGGGATTTATACAACGAGTTGCTGTATAAAAAGTAGAAGCAGAAGAAGAATGAAGAGGTACTATATTCCCCAAATAGATATGCATATCGAAATTGTCTGTTGACTAAAATCAGTTTGACTTACCATCGTTGGAGAAAAGCAGAAAAGGAAACGTATAGTCTTTTCCCGATTACTGAACATACCACACCAGCACTGACAACAATACTGTTTGGTGTAGATATTGATATTAAGTAGAAAAGACACAGAATTAGCTGTTTTCAGTATCAGTAAGTTGTTTAACAGCAGCTTCAGGTAAAACACAGAGATGAAAGGAAATTTGAAAGGGAATTAGTGATGTGACGTTCATGAACGATCCGATTCTTTTGAGTGGCTCTTTACTCTGAGTGATAGGATGCCAGTCTCAGTTAGTGAGAGTTGCTCTTTGTTTTTCACAACATTCCTTGCTTGTAAAGCTCTACACACAGTGCAGTGGCTACATGTTTAAGTGTTGATAAAATGGCTTACTTTTTTGTTCCTTTCTTGAATGGGTCTTGGAAGTGAGCAGATCCTGAAGGTTTTGCTCCCTTCGAAGAGCCAAAAGTCCCATCATTAAAGGAAATTGTATTTTCTATAAAATTTTGAGACATGTCTGCAACTTGTTTAGGGTGCAACAGACTGAGAGAGAGCAAGACTGTCAACAGATATATCAGGATGTGCAGGACAGTCACAAAAGACAGGACATCTCACATGGTCATTATGGACCCTTTGAGAGCCCATAAACGGCATACATAAACTTATCAATAAATTAAAACAGTTAAGTTTTGATTATCTCACTGAATAGGCAGTCCGTGTTGCCAAGCAGACCATAAACATTTGGTTGGTTTGAATTAGAATTTCTGCAGTGCATGTTTCTGGTGGGAATAGTTTTGTTATAAAAGCTTTCTGTATTTCTAGTTACGGTCTCCGTGGCACTCCTCAGAAATTGGGACAATTTAATTAGCAATTTTGTTCATTTCCCAAAGTTTCTCTATTAGGGACAGTTAGGACAGATAGCAAAGGGGTGACACATTAACCTGTATCCGGCCTACATAGGTAGAGTTTGAACAAAAAGTAAGTCCTCAGGGCTTATTGGTTTTACATTTTTCTTGCACAAACGCATCTGAAATCAGTAACTCATCAGTTTGTCCCCAAATTCTGCAAAAGAATGCTTACAAACCATTAATTTAAATTAGGTGTGATTAAACACAAAAATATCTCAAACTTTCTGAAAACAATATTCAAAGACTAGATTTATCAACAAAACAAAGCTATGAAGAAAATATTTTTTTTCCAGATTTCGTCATGACCATTAGAGATAAAGCAGATGTTAGCAATATTTACTTCAATGTTGGCTGTTTGAATAATTGGTCTTCCCACAATTGACTGAATTTGCAAAAAATTAAAAAGCAGGACCTTTCCTTTACAAAGACGGACACCTGTGTCACTCTATAATAGGATAATTATAGTATCTCTAGTTACTCACAACAAATACTTAGATTGCTTTATTTTAGTTTTTGCTTTGATCTGCTTTGATCATTCAGTCTCATATCAATAACTGAGAAATTAGATTTATTTTTCCTATTTATGCATTAAAGCCAATAATTCTCACCATCTTTGTTCTACAGTTGGTTCAATACACTGCTGAAATTCATTTATGAGCTTTTTTTTATTTTTTATAATCCTTTGAAAAAGAAACCCTTGAATCAGTGAACATTTGATTTTGCAGCTCAGATCTCAAAGAAAATTAGAAAAAAGTATTTTGCCAGGTAAAGCCTGATCAGTATATTTCTTCCAACAACCTTCAGTCGGGGATAGAAAATCATTTGTTACTGTCTGAATTTTCTATTTCTAATCTGAGAGGCCTTATTAACCAATTAACCGTGGCGCATGTGTACAGTTAGCATTCCCAAGGCCTGCGTAAGTGACCCGTAACTTGAGTGGGTGTGTAGCTGGTCTCTCACTGGAACCACACTGGTTCTTCCCTGAATTGGGTCTGGTTATGTCCTTGTGTGCGGTGGGCGTGCAGTGATGGCATGTGGAGCAGGCGGCGGGAAGCAAGCCTTCGATGTCTCCCCAGACTGAACAGTGAATGAGGATAAGTGAGGAGCGCCAGTCAATGAATCAAGCAGCAGGAAGGGAGCAGCCAGGGGGGGAGTGTGACGTCCCCACGGGAGAGGCCTCGCATTAGGAACTTCCTCGTCTGTGTGTTTCTGGCACAGGTTAAATGGATCGCTCCCATTAGCGCGCTGAGAGGACAGCTCCATTATATGAAGGAGACTGTAACTTTGAATGTCACGGTGCAACAACCCCAGAGCACGCATCGTCTACCAGGGAGGCAGGGTGACAATAACCATCCATGATAATCATTCCCTGTCAGGCTTTAAGGAACCTGAAATTATGACGTACAGCCTGCCGTGGGCCTCAGACTTCATTACAGCGCTGTCACTTTGAGGCGTCTGCGATGGCATTGCGCTTCACAGCCGGCTGCAGTAGTGTGGCTGCCAAACCTCACTCTGACTCTCCTCCAGTCTAAATGGCATGTTTACAGGATGTGTGCCCCCCCTGCAGCTGGATGTGGTAGAGGTTAACCTCCAGTTGCCTGCATAGTACTTCTCTCCCCTCATGTCTCATGAGAACACTTGCTGAATTGTTTACACATGCAAGAGAGAATATAACTGATCAAAGGCCGTGCAGTGACAACTAGCCCTCCCTCCACTGTGACGAAATGTTAATGTAGAGTTTAGTATTCAGCTTCAACTTCATAAAGACTGAATGCAGGTTTGTCTTTTAACTTGCTACACTATTACTGCCCAGGATGAACACATATTTACAAGATGCATTCCTCAAGATATAAACATGTTTATGGCAGCTTGTTTGTCAGCCAAGGAGAGCTTCACCTCCAGAGTGACCTATGAACCTGCCATCCAGCAGAGAAGACACGAGTTGGCAGGCGTCGCCAATGTCAGTGCCCAGAGCAGACTTCTTCTTTCTCACCGCCTGACTCATTCATTGGCTTTTGTGGCCTCCTCTCCTTGCCACCTCCAATCACGGAAATCTAAATGACACATAGAGGGTGAAGCAGGCCTTCTTACCACCCCTCCTACTCCTTCAAACCTGCATGGCAACAGGCTACAAGAGATTTGGTGCAGAACTGAATTACTGCCTCCTAGAACTATAGTTCTAAAACGGTGGGACAAGAACTATTGTTGTAAAAGCTAATTATGTATTCTTCGCCTTGACGTATTTTGAAAGTCTCAGAAAAGAAGGTACTATAAATCTGTGTGCAAAATATTTAGGCACATGCTATATTTTTAAAACTGAACAGTGTGTTTTAAATCAGTCTGTTCTATGTGTCAGACATCATTCTAAAATGTCCCAGTACCGATTGTGCACCAGTTTGTAACAATGATATTGATTTGAACATTTGTTCACTGGAAGGCTTCTTCAAGTTTGTTATAGCACCGATACAGAAGATCTGTCCTGCACATAGCCATCACCGTCTACTATAAATATTTAATCAAATGAGCTATAACTACATTTAATTTACGTTTGGGATCAATAAAGTAGTTTTGGACTTGAATTTGAATTGAATTAAAATCTAAAAGATGATGGGTATGACTAAAGCCATGCTAGGCTAGAGATTCTCCTAAAACAATATGTTCTTTGACACACTGATACACTTAATGTCTTTAATTTACATTCAAAAGTTTAATAAAAATAGAGACAAACACAAAATAGTTGTAGTACTAATATGGTTTCTAGCTCAAAAATCTATAGTGACATTCGCAAAGTGAGTCTCTGATAAATATTTGTTTTAATTTTCTAACTTAAACACAGATTCTTAAAATGTTTTTTTCAACAAAAACTGTATGAAAGCAGTATACAAAAAACTTTTTTTGAAATAAAAAGAAAAATGTGAACAGGCAAGGTATAGCTTGTGAGTTATTCATCCAATCATGCAATATTAGTGAGAAATAAATGTTTCCTTTGTTTTCTTATGTTTTTTATTTAGGTATACTGCCTCTTGTAGCTGTTGACAGTTCAAAATCTCTACACCTTGACACAGACCTCAGGACCTTTGCTGCATGTCTTTCTGAATAAACAACACTATGCCACAAAATCTATAAGAAATATGAGATATAGCTTACTAGATATCATTAAATCACAATGGACAAAATTAATTTAATTAATATTTATATTTCAAAATTAACCTGCAATATGTGTACATTTTCAATTAGACTCCCCTATAATGGAAGAAATGTAACAATATTGGTATTAGTAATTTAGTGTCTAATAGGCAGCTCACTTTTAAGAGTGCAGTATTTTGACAGTATTAATTCTTGCAGCACATTTTAAAGAGATGAATAAAAACAGTGTTATTAAGAACACTGCTGTGTTTACTACTTTTATGCATTTGTTCTTGTTTGCATCTTTTCCATCATATTTCCTACCATCTTTTCTGTTAAATATGTAGGATTTTGAGCCTTTTGCTACCATGCATACTATAGTCTGCTGTTGCACCTTAAGGGCTCACTAAATGTAATATTGTATTATACTTTCTTTACAGGAAGTAAGCAAATAAGCCACATTGAATACCTTTGTGGACATGAGTTTATTTACACAGACAACCCTGCATCTTTCATTGTAGTGAAACCCAAGCATATAACTGAAGAATGAGTCGCTTTCTGACAGGTAGCAGTATGTGAGAGTGTGGTCTGTGTGGCTAATGATGGGCAAGAACATTTGCACTGTACACGCCCTCACATAACTGCTGTTCATTTCCTCTACGATAAAAACATTTGACAAAGCAAAGATATGTTAGCAGCTGTAAGATCTCTCATTAGACAATGAAAGAGTGTGTCACATTGTTCTGCAGCTTTCTCACATTATTTACATTTGGAAAAAGATGATGCTTCTTTTTAAAACTGAGGATGTTTTTTTTTTTCTTGAGTTTGCAAGAGGTTTGACAAAAATCCAGGAAAAGTCAACCTATTTCTGTGTAACTCAGTTTCCACTGAGCACACCAGCTGTGGTCTAAGAAAATGTTTTTACCTCGAAACAGAAACCGTTACAGATTTTTTTTTCCCCTTGTCTTGTTGTGCTGCACCTCAATTCTGCTTATTTTTAATTCAACATCAGATTAACTGACTTCCATGTTATTTGACTAAAGTGTTGTTTTAAGGCAAAATTTCAGTTGACTTTTTCCTTGCATAAGCCACAGTTAAACCGAGCTGTAGCTGTTTGCCCTGAGCACAAGAACAATGCTGGAGCTACATCACAGATTGCCAGCCCCTAGGTGAATGCCCACCCCCACCCACACCCCCAACATCACCCCCTTCTTTCTGCTCAGTGGAGTTGATATCATTTGTAGGTTTGTGTATGTCTATAAAGGACTGAGGGGCTTATTTGTTTTTGCCCTCGTTGCTCTTTGACTCGTTCCCTCCTCCAACATGTTTGAAGTGTTGTTATCTCCGGCCAGGCAGTTTTTTTTTTTCCTCCTTTTTCTTCTGCGAGTTATTGAATCATGTCAACTTGCCGTCCCCCAAGTTTCAAACGCAAGCTGTAGAAAAATTAGCCATTGCTTCCGCATGACAAGTGGGATCTATTAGTGTGCTCTCTGTCCTGCGTAGCATGAGCGTGCAACGGAGCCGCGGGGGACCTCGGCTGGCTCCGCGTTTGTCTGTGCCAGGCTCCTGGGGCGTTAGACCGATGTTTCAGACAGGAGGAGCCACAGTGAAATCCAAAGTAGCTGCTCAATGGGTTGACCCCCCAAAACATTGTAACTATATATTTATAGTTTATTTTTCTTCATTTTGCATGGCGGAACAATGACAGATACTTACAATCAAGTTACCGGGCTTTAAGAAAAAACAGGTTATTTTTATGTCCTATGTAACCTGCTTAGATTATAGTATTTACTGACACAGAGGTCAAAGTGCCTACATTCCTTTAGGGTCTCAGGATTACTCATTTGTTTAAACCCAATCAGTACTCAGCGCATTAGTATTCCAAATGTTGCTTATTATTTATATTTAAATTTCCTTTTCTACCTGCAGAAAATAGAGGCATAACCATCTTCTGACATTTTTTGATGTAGCAAAACTCTAAGAGAGAAACCAGCCAATATAAAAGCAGGGCCTTGCAGAAATATTTCTACCACTTGAAGAATTTTCTATTTGGTCAGTTTACAACAGAAAACTAAAATGTGTTTATTTAGGGTATGTGATAGACCAATAAAATGCACTGGCTAATTGTAATATAGAAGAAAAATACTGTTATTTTAAATATTTTTTGAAAAAAATAAAATCTAGAAAGTGTTCCATATATTTTGTTCAGTCTTCTTTATTTCAGTGCCCTTAAATAAAATACAGTGCCACCATTGCTTTCAGATGTCACCCAATTATTAATCGAACTCCCTTCTATGTGTAAAATGCTTTATATAATTTCAACTGTTTTTATTTTTATTTTTATTAGAGAATAGCATCATGAAACCAGGAAGCACAAAAGACAGATTGTGAGTAAAATTGTATCATTAATAACAGAAGCAGCAAAGATATCTGAGGTAACTCTGGAGGAGCTATAGAGAAGTGCAGCTCAGGTGGAATAATCTGGCAACAGGACAACTATTAGTCAGGCACTCTGCAAATCAGGCCTTTATAGAAGAGAGGCGACAAGAAGCTTGTCGCAAACTTCAAACAGCTTCAATAACATGTGGTAGAAGGAAGTTTTTGGTCAGAAAACAGAACATTTTGCTCTGCTTGCAGAACACTAACTCAGCACTTCTTCCTCAGTGAGTCACCCTCAGTGTGAAACATGGTAGTGGCAGCATCATGCTATTTTCTTTTTTTTTTTTTTAGAAGGAACACCGAAGTTAATAGGACTTGATGGGGAGATGAGTGTAGTTAAATACAGGGGAATCATAGGAAAAGCTGAAAAAGACTAGAGACTGGCATAAAACTTCACCTTTGTTTTACATAAAAGTCATTTTGCTTATCAAAGGGACATTTTGACAAGCACATGTCTTTTTCTTTTTTCAAACAATTTTACTCCACTTTGTGTTGCTCACTCACATAAAATGCTAATGAAATAAGATTTAAATTTCTGGTTGTAATGATACAAAAATTAAAAAAAATAACTTTGTCATTTAAAATCACATTGGTGTGCCTTTTGTATTGATGACTGTCGGTTTTAATGTATTGTTTTATCTTTGCAGGTATCTCGGTAACAAAGAAGACACACACTTGTAAGTACGAGCCCAATCATTTCTTAGAGATAACAATTTTGAGTTGTAATCCCTAACAACTCGGAATTTTTAGATAAAGTTCTGAGTTGTTAGGGATATAGCTTTATACGAAACTCATTAAATGGGAAAAATGTTTGTTTTGATAAAGTCACATTTGTTTCACAGCTCCTCATTTTGTCATTTTTCCCTGACACAGAACAGTTCCGTGCTTACATCCAATCCGCTCTCACCCCTTTGTGTTTCTCCTGTTCCGTACTGTAAAGAATATGATAACCCCAGAGAGGAAATTAAAATGCTGTGCAGTCTTGTGACTTGCTAGACAGTCATGCACATTTGAAG
Organism: Girardinus metallicus; assembly: GCA_903067095.1. NCBI lineage: Eukaryota > Metazoa > Chordata > Actinopteri > Cyprinodontiformes > Poeciliidae > Girardinus > Girardinus metallicus. Next base: position 37,087 of record CAEGAE010050959.1, read on the forward strand.
CAGACAGTGTGGTGAAGCATCTCTTTGTTTTCTGCAAGGCCTTGCAGCTGAACAACAAGGATGTGGTGTTATGTGGTGGTTTGTAACCTCTGAGGCTGCACTAACTACCAGAATTCTGTGTTCTTCAATACAGATCATATCGGCAAAAATTGAACGATATCGGGACAGGCGTTGACACGTGTCTCTAATCTAACATGCAAGGCTTCTGCGAGCTCCACGGTAATACTGTGGAGCTCAGCTTTTCAATTTCACTCTGCACGTTAAGAATTAATGAGCAGCCAAACCTGCAGGAATCAATAATCTCCAGAAGATTTGCACTGTATTTTGACATGTGTGAAGTGCAATTGAAAACGCATGTAAAAATACTTTTTTGGAGGGAGTGGGGTCTGTTCTGTAGTGTGTCTGTGTATGCAGCTGAAAGGCTTATGTGTGCATTCGTATCCCTCTGTGTGAATGGAAGAAACCAGCCCTGAAGGCTATTCTTTTGCTCTGATCACTCTGATGAAACTTGTGGAGAGGGGGAAGCCAGAGGGGCTTTTTGTAAGAGCGGTCGGAGTGTTTTAGACTGTGAGCTTAAAACACCCCAGCTCTGTGTTACATCAGACAGCGGGGCAAAGGATATGGTCTTCAAGCTAGACAGCTCTACCTTGCTCAGACAGCGCCGTCAAAATAAAAGGATGATCATGTGTTAAGCTATTTGCTTGTCCGGAGGCACTACCATAATTTTTTTTATGTGTGAATGTGTGTTTGGGTCAGAATATCTTTAATGTCGAGAGGAACACACATTTTAACCCACAGTTCCCTCGTCCCACCAACTTAATTAGTTCTACTCTAAGCACCTCTACGCGGATGGGGAAAAAAGAGGGACCCAAATCAAAGAGCATGATTTAGGAGTGTTGAGTTTAAAAGCCCTCGGCTGAAACTGGACTTTATCGTCTCATTTCAGTTAGAAATATTCAAATCTTAACTGTGTGAGGAAATCAAAGTAAATCCCCTTAACAAGTAGTTGATTGCTCTGCCTCACAGACAGGAAGCGGCTGTAGCGCCTCATCAGGGCTGTGTGCTCAGAAGAAGTTCAAGGGCCAGTTAATGGTCATTGAGGTTGTAAAGGAAGAGCCTGGTTATTATATGGCTGGTGGAGTAATAATGAGGGATATGTGTCTGCCCTGCATGGTTATAGCCAGTTAGTGGATCTATTTCTGTTCTTGGAGGGAAAACATTGGATTACTTGATTTACTGGATGACGCTGACACTCGAAATGTGAGCGTGGTTGTCTTTCTTGCTTGTGTATCTGCAGCATCTTGCAAAAGGATTCATTAACCTTGACTTCTGTTTTGCTTTTTATAATTACTTCTAGAAACTATAATTTACATTGTTTGGATTTTATGTGACAGACAAACCGTAGCTATGAATTGGAAGTGGTTACTAAGCGACTTGTGCACTTACGCACCTCTAACTGTATGTCTTGGACTTTTGTCACAATGGACAATCTTGCACCTTGTAGCACAATGTGAACCAGACTTTTCACAGCTTTGTTCTTTGTACTCTTACAGAAAGATTAGATTTGTGAAGTGCATATTTTGAAGTTGTACTCTCAACATTGTTTTCCTTGAACGTGTTGATTAAAAGTCCTCACAAGTTACCATGGGCCCCTTGGCTACCCTTTTAATTAATGTTCTTCTTTCCCAGCTGTCCACTCTAGGCTGACCGCCTCGTCGCACTAGATTTGCAGTTGCACGTTGCTCCTCCTGAAGGCAATCGGTTGCTCTAGTACTTATTTTGGGGCATCAGAGTAGACTAATCTGAATATGAAGACATGCCATAGTTTTCTGATTTTTATTTGCAAAAAAGTTTGAAAAATTAAACATCGTTCATTTCACTGCAGTTATGCGCTACTCCATGTTGGTCTAAAATCCCATTAAAATAGATCAAACTTTGAGTGTGTAACATGAAAAAATTTGAAAAAGTTCACAGAGTATGAACTCTCTTGCAAGCCACTATATGAAAGTATGGGTTTCTGTGGATGTGTGTGTGTGTTTTTTAAGAGGTCTCCCCAGTCCAACCTAAACCACAGGGATGGGTCTTGTCTCGCTGACTCTCCACTCTGCCTGAGTGATCAAACTGCTGGAAGCTCCCCGCCATGCCAGTCCCTTCATCAATATAAATTACAGGGGCAGCTGTTCACTGGCAGCCTCTTCTCCTCTCCTTTCCTCTCCTCCATCTACCCAAATTCACTAATCATTGAGCCATCAGAAGGTGAAGTGTCCTAGATGAAAACAGATACTTATTTTTGCTCCAGTGGCTGTAATGTCCACTTTATGAGTAGTCTTTTTATATTTGTTGTCTTGGTATTACTTGAGACACTATTTTCTTCTTTATTTTTCTGCCTGTCTTTCATTTTTTTCCTCCCTGAAAAGGAAAAGGCCATCTTCAACGTTTTTTTTTTTTTGTGTTTTTTTTCCAACCACCGGGCTTTAATTCTCATCAAGAAGTCAGCTGTGGTTTTCCTGAGCATGTCCTTGGCAGTTTTACCACATGCTCTGTCATATGGACTCGTTTCTGTCAAAACAGCTTGAGCCTAGAAGACATGAGAGCAAAAATAATTTAATTTTACCTGCTGGTCTTTTTTTTTTTTTCTTTGACTTTGATGGTGGACACCAGATACTCCCCATAACCATCTTCTACCTCATCAGGGCCATGTTTTCTGTGAGATGAGTTTCTGTTTGGACCTGTTGGTGTGGAGCGAAGGCTCAGATGCAGCGCCTGATTACACTGAGATTAGACATCTCACCTCTAATCTCCCATCAGCAGTCTGGGACTCTGTCTCACAGCTCGAATTGCAGAAAACTAGCCAATGCACACGCACACACGCGCACGCACGCACGCACACACACCTACACGCACACAAGTACGTGTTATGTGACATGTAGCCAGGATGCTCTGTGTCGAGCAGAGCAGATCGCCTGATTAACTAACCCTCTCACCATTTTGCAGCTGCATGTGTACATTATGCTGATTGTTGACGATTTGAAGCAAAATACAGAAATAGGGAGATTCATATTTTTAGAGATGGACTGTACAGAATTTGGTCACATTTTCTGTTATTATCCTTTGTGGGGCACTTATTGAAATATCTAAATATTCAAATCGTCTACCCCAGAGTTTTAATACAAAACATGAGATTTTTCTTTTCTTTTGTGACATTTTTAAAATTTCTTTAGTTATGTCCCAAAAATTAAGGTTAAAAAAAAACTGACCTTATGTGGTTCCAAGCCCATATGTTGTTAAAAAAAATCTAATTGAATGTGAGAATATATGAGATGACCTCAAAGTGAAAGGTAAATTAGCAGACATGCCTTTGTGTGTTGTTAAAATACTTTCTTATAGTATAGATATATGTGCTTCCTCTGTCTAAGCCCCTCTGATTTTGCAATTAGCTCACTTCCAGATTTATCCCTACAGTTTCTACATCCACGCTGAAGGGTGTTGTTGTCAGCACAAACTGTTAAGACTGGCTAATCTCAGAGTCATCCAATTGCAGTCACCAATTTGTTAGAAAATCTCTATATATTTATCTTTTAAAATGCTGCAGAGATATGTCAAAACACAAGGAAAATAAAATATTTTACTGTAAAGCTAAATTGTGCAACAATACAGGTCATCTGCTTGAATGTCTCCAATCAAGAAAGTTGTTTTGTTAGTTAAAATAAATCCAGAATGTAACCAGCAAATAGCTTCATTACCATTAATGTCTCTTTTTATTATATTTTATTTCGCAATCTTGAACAGCTGTTTGCATTATTTGCCACTTAATTTAAGATAAGTGGTATATATTTGGGATGAAACTGACAATCGAGTTGGCCAGAGGGAGGCAGCAGTACAAATGTAACTGTGGGACGAAGGAGGAGTCCAGACAGATGAGGTTTCCTCTCTCCTCACTTCAAAACTGCATTTTTAGATAGCCCCAATTTCTTTCCACCCTTTGCAATATTTATCTCCATTGAGGTAACAGACATTGCACTGATTGAGAAACATGGCCCTTCTCCTGCATCATCATTTATTTGCTTTCAGCGTGTATTGAGTTTCTCTCGTCTGTGACGTGCACTCCCATACTTGTAGTACAGTCAAACTCTTTTGTTTTTCAAAGACACAGATTAATTAGATTCTTCTGTGCTGCTTAAGGAATAGAGAGCATTTAGAGTCACAGAAAAGTTACTGTACTCAATGGGGCTAAATTAAAGTCGAAAAGTCTGAGTTTGTACTATATAATTCATGATTTGGTTCAGTTGAATTAATTTTCTCCTTTTGACTTTTTGTCATTACAGAACATTAGTTTGAAATATCAGAGACATTTTTGAAAATGTCTCATTAATCCAAATTAGACTTTGTGTTTACAAGGCACAGTGACAGTGTTTACCTATTTGAAGCAACTTCTTCACCCCTATAGCGGATACTAAGTTTTTTTTTTTTTTTCTTTTTTCAACAAAACTTAGTGTGATGCATGTTTCTTGCTTGTTTGTTTTCTGTAGTTGTGCCATGTCTGCAAAGGTACTGAGCGCAAATTTTACAATGAAGGGAGATATTGTCTCTCAAGAGTATATAAGAAGTGTCTGAACACCTTTTGTGGAATCAAAGCTTTCTCTTTCTCATGCATCTCAGTATGATGTTTTTTTGCCATTGTTTTTGCATAGTGGAAGTGCATACTTTTATTGTGTTAGAAACTGATACATGATTTTCATAATGTTTTACAAATACAATCTGTGTAGTGCATTAGTATACAGCACCCTATACCCATATCCAGCATGCTCCATGGTGACTGTGGTATTTTCACATTTGATTTGTTGTATTAGTTTTCTATCACATAGAGGAATTTGTATATTATTGAAAAGTTCAGCTTTAGTCTCTTACCAGAGTGTTTTCTTCTAGATGTTTCCTGTTCTCCCTACAAGACTTGAAAGACGCTTCAATCTGGGACTTGCTGTTTTCTTTCAAAAATGACTTTCTTCTTGCAACTCTTGCAGGAAGGCCATGTTGCTGGAGTTCACAACTAATAGCTATGTTGGTTGCACTGAATGTTTTTAGGGGTATTGGAGCAAAGGGGTGATGGCAGCATACACCTTAGATTTTTATATATGAAAACAATGTATCCCTTATGTTCTACTTTGCTCTAATTCACACAAAATCCAAGTAAAATATGTTAAAGTTATCAGTTGCATCATGTGAAGACTTTAGAAGGTATGAATACTTTTCAAAGTATAGTATATTAATGAAGACCTTCAAATTAAGATGATGAATTTCAACATGTCAAAGGCTCTTAAAAATGACATTACAGACATTATCTGGTTGTTTTGAATGAAACTGTTGAACGGCATCTGTGATTTTACAGTTAATCAAACATGAGATTTATGGTCCTTAATGGTGCTGTACATTGCCAATTGAGGAGAATAGTACGTCCCAGTTGCTGTGTAATTTTGCTTGGCAACAGGCACACTCCTGTGGAATCGCCCGAGGGGCAGTGTGAGTTGTCTCTGCATAGCTCCGTGTTCCAGGCTCGGTCGTTGTTTGAAGGTATTTCATCACATTGTTGCCTTGATTCAGCTCTTTGGGGATTTGTTAGTTGCACTCATGTGGGAAGTGCATCCAGAACATTGTTAAGCTAGGGCTGATAATGAAGATCAGCCAGCCAGAGTCCCCTGAGCCGCGCAGAGCGAGATACTCAAGCGAGTCGCGCGGCGCAGACACGGTGGAGTGGGACGCGCGGGCACAGCAGTAGCACACGCAGACACAAAGGAATCATCAGCGCAAAACATACAACACTCAACTGTGCTGTAGTGTTACACAGAGCATTCGCTACAGCTGATATTTTTTTCTTAATTTGCTGTATTCTTCAGTCATAAACATTTCAAAATTGCAGAATTACCATTATTTTGATTCTAGTTGAGTAATTCCATAACCATTTAAATGTTTTTCCTTTGTTGAAAGTGACAATGATGATGACTGCATCAGGCATAACCTCCCAGTATGGGGAAAGTTATTTGGTTCTCAGCATGGTTCTGGAACTGCTTGTTTCCTCTTTTCCCACAGCAACATTGAGAGCTTAAATTGACAAAATCTCCCTCCTCGCTCTCTTTCTGTAAGTTATGTTTCATTTTACTTTACTTGTTTGTTCTACAGAGGAAGAGTTTTCATTTTGGACATTTTGGTATAATCTATAATGATGCCTTTTTTCCCCCTTTAAATAGGTCAGTGCAATCACAGCAGTGAGGAATGGACAGTCACTGTAAAAGGGAAATCAATAGAGTTATCTATTTGTCGTAAACCAGGCCAGCATAATTTTTCTCCATTTTTCCTGGACTGCCATGTCTTTTCCTCTCCGACTCAGTATGGCAAGTCCTCATCTTTCGCTGAAAGAATTATGTCTGTCATTTCATGAAATTAGAAATGGCCTTTGTACATGCGCTTTCTCTGCATAGGCTTCTGTGGCCAAAGGCTTTTCTTTTTATCACGTACGAGAGGCCTAGGGTGCTGGAAAAGGAGCCATAGGGGTTCAGGACCGGTTTCTGTGGGCTCAGGCTTCTCTGCTTTTGTTGGTTCTTAATCTGGTTCTACTCTCGGTGCTGAGTCTTTCAGAGAATTTCAAGTTGGAGCAAAGAGAGACCTCATCAGCTTTTTTTCCCTCAGTCTTTCTCTTTTGTGTCTGGCATAACCGAAGACCCTGTCTTTGAAGTGTCGTCTGACCAGGAACAAGAGTAAGTGACATGTGACAAGGATACAATGGTCAGAAAGGGAAGTGGCCCCATCTGCTGTGGCCGATTTCTCTTTTGCTGGACGTCTCCGGTAAAGGAGAGTGAGCAGTACGGTGAAACGTCAACGTCTGCTAAGGAAGAAATTACTTGTACCCACTGTTAGTGCAGTGCTGTCCACAGGATCATCCAGCTTTCACAGACATTATTCATCTCTTACCATTTCTTTGATGCCTCTTCACTTTTCCTTGGCGTGCAAACATTCAGCACAAGGCAAGAGGTTTCACCACATAATGAAAGCTTTGATTCGTGCTGGGTGACACAGGCAGAAGTCAGATATGATCCAGACCAGATGAGGAAGGTGCAGAGTGTACAATCATGAGCCGACTCTGAATTATTCACAGCACCATCATAATAAAGACATGTATGTTGCCTATTAATGCCAGTAACCTTTTATAAACTTTGAAACATTGCAGCTACAAAACCCAAGGTATTCTTTGCATCTTTAAGTGATTCGTCAACACAATAGCACACATCATTTTGAAGTATGCTGAAAAAAAAATGATTCTTGATTTTTTTTTTTTTTTTTTACAAATACAAAGTCTATTTATCGCCCTCATTTTTGTAGAATTTCACTGCTGTGAGTGATGCAAATCTGGGGCTCAGCCTCAAATCCTTACCAATTACATTAAGCAGAGTTTTCTTTAAGGGCATGTTTCTATTTTAAAAAAGGATTTTTTTTTATTTGTCTGTCATAATATTCTAATCTTAAATGTTGGCTTTTCACTATCTGAAACAAGATCAACATAATCAACAAAAATAAAGGCTTGAAAATTGCTGACTTATATAATGTGTTTGTTTGGCTTAGTGGACTGAGTGTCTGAATAAATTTTTATAAAAAAAAAAAAAAAACAGAAATTCCTCTGCTTACTTATTTAAGTAGCTAATAATTCTATTAAATCGTTTTGCTTCAATATAGTTCATTATAAATGAGTTGCAATTCATAATTTTCTCTTTTTCATAGAGGTAGAAAAAATAAAAATATTTTGCCTTCAATGCTGCTGAATAAATAAAGTACATTTTAAAAATTTATTGAAATTTGTTGCTGGATAAGCATAATTTTCAAATTAATGATAATTACTAAAGTGCACTGGGAAAAATAAAAGAACAGAAAAAAAAGGAAACTGCTCTCTTGTTAGATCATTTGAACTGCAGATCATCTCTTTCTGACAAATAGCATAATTCTTCTCAAAAACTAAAGTAGAAAAAGAAGTTGTGCCTACAAAGAGGAGTGCAGATGTGCTCACAAATCCTTTTGTTGATTTTACACATTGACATTTGTGCTGATCGCATTGTGCCTATTTTGTTGAATCTGCTTTATTAGAAGAATGCTGTGGTTTTTTGTTTTTTTTTCCTTTTTTTCCCCCCACCTTGCTATTAATTTGCGTTTCTGTGGGTGTGCAGCATGAGAACAGAGAGATGTGGTTAACCCATTGTGAAGTTAGCCGTCATCATTAAGATTCTTCAGATAACAGGCATGCGGATTTCTACTGCTCAGCATTATAAGATCCCAGACATCAAAGACAGATTTTCATTTTACAGTGTCTGTGCGGCGCTGTAAAAGGAAGGAAGAAAGAAAGAAAAGACAGGAAAAACAGGTGGGGAGATATGGAGTCAAGGAACGCTGCATACATGGAGAAGAAAGAAAAACATGTATGCTGTTTGTTATGGGTACTGGTGATGCTATGCGTAATGGAGTATTTGATGCTGTACATATCTAATTGGTGTCCAATCTGGTTAATTAGTGCAAGCTTAAATAATGCTGCTCATGATTGCAGAGTTGGCTCTTTCAGCTTCACTATCACTCTTTAACTTACCAGATTATACCCTATTATTTTCTGATCACTCCTAAAGCCCTGCTGCCAATTATCTTCTTGTTTGTCCAAACCATGTTCTTATTCTGTAACTGTTCCAAAGATTTTACAAGGAAGTTCTCCTTAATTTTGATTACTTTCTCTTTCAGCATGCTGCCATTATGCAGGCGCAATTACATCAGAATGAGCTGTTCAGCAGTGAGAGTATTGAATGTACAAGAGCGAGAAGTATGCTGTTCTCCAGCATTGTGCTGGATTACAGAATCAAGGTCGACTCACAAGACACAGAGCAGCATTATCCCTTAATCCTGTGTTTTGGTTTCAAATAGCCTTTTTACACCTAATCTTCACAAGTAAAATGACAAACATGAGTACTGAGGTGGGTATTTAAACATGCATTACCCACAATGTTAAGGTCACAGGCTTATTGCAGACTTAAATTGGCTCTGTATGTTGGTGAAAGAATAGACAACCATGTATTACTTTGTTGCGCCTCTATTACAGGAGAGCTGTGATATAGAGACTTGGCAGTTTTAAATAGATACGCCTGGGAACTCTTAGCAAAGTTAAGGTTACATCAGATTATATTTATGTTCAGCCATCAGTCAGTCTTTAAAAATGCTTAATAATAAGTCTGAAAAGTGAATGCTTTTTCTTCACAATAAAAGAATTTCGATAAAATTTCTGCATAATTCTAAGGTCTAAAAATGGATTCAAAATCAACACAAGATTTCATAGTCATTGCAATGTAGGTGTTGAATGCCTGAGTGGTTGTAACTCTTTATCACAAAGCTATACTGAGTTCAGCTGAGCACACAGTGGAAAAAAGTTAATCTTACAGTAAATTCACAAAAAATAAAATAAACTTATCCTGTGAACAAAAAGAACGTTTAAGCATTCGTGGTCGCACCTGTGTCCCTCAAAGACAAAGATGTTCTTTTAAAGGTTGTCATAGAAATAGAATATATGAATACATTTTATTTTGCAAACACACAGAAAGCACGGCTTGGGTTCCAACCAAGGACCCTATCAAAAGCCACAGTGCTATCAACTCAACCACCAAGCAGCTCTTTTTTAGATTTCTAATTTTTTATTTCTAAGGCTAAAAACTAAATTTATCAACATTGATTAAACCTTGTGTTAAGTCTCATATAAGACAGAAACTTTTGTGTGTTTATGTCAGACCTTCAGCTAACAACAATTACAAGGTTATAGACTCTTGTGTTGAAATCCAGGGCTACCGCCTACATGAATAAGTTTGTTTTGATGAAATCTGGTCCTTTGAAACTTTTTGAAGTGACCTGTAAAAAAACAGATCATGTCTATTAAATTTAACATTAAAGGTCTATGTGCCAATATCTAGACTAGGACTTCTGACTTGAGTATTTATTTTATTCTATGTTATATTATTTCAGGATGGACTATAAATAAGTAGAAGATAGGTTAATATTTCTCCAACATGTTTACCTTTTGTCAAGTTGGCTTTGACCATATGTATGGGAGTCTACAGATAATGCAAAAGAAGCACTCACTCTACTACCACAGCGTCTCCCCTTGACCAGGCTGGTCTGATCATGCCCGTCAGGCTCAGCTGTGGCAGAGCTGCTGGAAACTTAAAGGTGCTGTGAAAGACTAAAAGTGGGCCAGCCGCTGCTGCCTCCTGTTGACCTACCTTGTTCGGAGGGTCCAGGTACAGACTGATGACAGGACTCCTCCTCAGCGGACCACATTACTAATGTGTGAGGGTGCAAGAGGAACACATCCGGTGATGAATCACTCCCCTGCATCCATGGCATCCTCATAAGTCAAGAGTAAAAGTGTTGAGAACAGGCTCGGTAAAGAGATCCTTCGTGTCGCGACGTCCACCGCAGAGAAACTCCATCCCGGACCCAGTAGAGGCGGGGAAGGTGTGGAGAGGCTAAGTGGCGCACATCACATATAGCCTGAGGAACTCCCTCAATCTTGAAGAAAACATTTGTCCCTCCTGTGTGTCACTTCTTTTTTTTTTTTTTTTTTTTCTTTTTAGAACTTAGGAAAAGTTACTTTCATGCTTGAACAGAGCTAACAAATGATGATGTTGATGAAGAATGTCTCTCTGGACTACCTGCTTTACCCTAAAATCACATAGAGAATGTTAAATATGTGTTAGTTTAGGCAAAGACAGTTTTCACCATGCAGTCACAGAAAAGGCATTGCCTCATTACTCACTTAGATGTTTTTGGAACCAGAATAATGGTAAAACTACTCAGCCTGAAAGCAGAAAAAATATATATATGTTTTTTTTCTAAATGAAAGCAACTTCTTTGATGCGGATGTGCATGCTTCTCTGTTGTCTTCTTTTCTTCTAGCCTTAAGCCAGAAGGTTAAACTATTTTAGTTTACACGCGTACCTCCCCCAAGAGCCGATGTCGTGCAACGGCAGTGATGTTGGGGGAGTGCACATGTTTGATGCCGGGTAATACATCACAAACACCAGGGGGTCTCCCTGGTATGCTCCTCAATAATGAAGTTCATTCGTTAACTTCTCTCTCAAAGGCCAAGTTCCCCTGCTGCCCTTTTCAGCAGCCATTGCAACTCTTACCAGAGTCACCCCTCTAACAGTAAAAAAGACACATCATAGTGCACCCCCTCCCCAACATGCACAGTGGTTGCTTTCGCAGAACATGAAGAATAAGCAGGTCCATTATCAATCCCTCATGCCTGGTTATAGCCATAATTATCACACGGAAATGACCTGCTCTGTTTGGTTTGCCATCGAGGAGCCGCTCCTCCATAATCACCTCCTCCTTCTCTGCTATCATCCTCCTGTGATGAAGATGGGGATGGGGTTTTTTTTGGGCATTGGAGGGAGGAGTGAAGGGGAGGGGGGGTTCTTGCCAGTTCATTAGAATTCACAGGGTTCCACCTCCCTGCCTAGCCAAGCTAAGCCTCTCACACAGGCTGCCATGCCTGCGATAATCTCCCCTCCTCGTTCCCTTTCACTCCTTCTCTCTCCTTCTCGCTAACCGCCTGTTTCTTTTTCCCTTTCTGTCCCCAAGGGCAGCCTTACACAAAAGATACATGCCGCAATTCATTGTCAAATCTGATTTCTATTGATCTATTGAAAAATTGCTCAGTGACATCTGCGATAACACTCAAGCGGTGGCAATGAGCACTCTTTACAACTACCTTTTCATCTGATAAGCCATACAAATAAACTGGCTCGTTCCAGTTCCTTCTCTACCTGGCTTTTTTTTTTTTTTTTTTAATAACTGGATATGAAATGCTTATTAAAGAAATATCTAAAAAGTGACAAGAAACAAACGTGTGGCCAAAGAAGTAAATGGATAGTCAAAGATCTTTTCAATGAGGTTCTGTAAATAAGTTGTAAGCAGGTAATATCATGTCACTGTTTTTGTAGCCCGGTGATGTCTTCACAAGAAGAAAAACAATATTTGATAGAAGAATAGTGATTTAAGTAAACACAATTTGATAGATTTTTACTCTGCCTTACTTTTCTATTAGGTAATTACTCTGAACAACAATGCTTCACATTTCACTCAGGAAGATCATTGTTGCCGCACAACGTCCTTCTTCCATTCAATAATCAGCTTTATCTTTGAAAGTAATTAACTAATGCAAACTCGAAAAGATAAAATACTATCTCATGGGTGACTATGATGTTCTTAAGACTGGAGTTTTTTCTACAACAGGAGAAATCCGCTTTGGTATTGTGTTTCACTTAGACTAACCTTTCTCTCAAGAACTAGCTAAATTGAACTAGTACTAATGAAGGCACCAGGAGCCTTCTCAACTGCTGGTTTGATTTTAATCATAACAATACATATTATTTGAGTTTTCTAAAAGCTCAGACATTTTACATGAATCAAGTAAAATTACAAACAGAACACTAAGTACATCAAAGAAAATAATAAAGGGAGGAAACTTAACATAGAACATTAAAAAAGACATTAAAAGCTGTTCTGGAAAGGTGTGTTATAAGATGTGACCTGAATGTGAATTTGAATTTTACCTGCTTATAACTTTTGACAGAACCTCACTTCACTTTCATTTCAGCTCCCTGATCTATTTTTTAAAGCTTTTTATTCAGACGTTTCCATCTTCAAGGGATCAAGTGACACAAAGCAAAGGTAAAGGTCTGCCTTAAATGATCCTAAGAGTTGTGGTCGCGCTGTCATGACTTTGTAGCAGTAGTGACAGAGTTCTGATATTTTCTTTTTGTTTTGTTTTTTTCTTGGTAAAGTATATACATTGATGGAATTGAATTTGAAGTACTGGAGGGTTGTGAGAATTATTTAAATTCAGCTCTATAAATAACTGGCGGTGAAAGAAAAGGCTACAGCCTTGTCAACCATCGCTATACACAGTGTTGTTGATTCTGATTACATGACAGCTGACAGGTGTACACCTAACCTGTTTAGAAATGATATGCTTTCAAATGCCTTCTTCTGACCCTACTATTCTATAAATATTGTGTAAATATTGTGTGTCTGTGCATTTAGTGACAGGGAGTAAGGGAGAGAAAAAGTGTGATTCTGAACTGGCCCTGGGGCTGCTATGCATATAAAAGATGAAGGGAAACTTATATAGCTATTAGTCATCTGATCTGAGTGTAACCATGAAAACTGTTAAAAGGTGTAATGCGTACACTTCTGCTACATTTTTATATGAGATAAATTGCACTGCTCCATGTAAAATCCATTAGTCATAATGAGTTAATGGCGTCTCCTGTAGCTACACATACCATAAAATATTGGCACAACTGAGGTTGTGTAGACTGCTTTTAAACCTTTGCAGTTCTGTATTTAAAGTGGTTCATAAATGAAGCCCTCTTCGGACCCATGGAAATAACCCAGGAGTGTCCTCAGTTTTCATAGAAACAGATATTTTCTTTGTTGTCTGTGTGATTTATTGAAGTCTTCCCACAAGTGGAAGCCTCCAGGAAATTGCCTGAAATGGCCCTAAATTGGTTTATGATTGTGTGGTGTGGGCCGGTGGTGTTATAGTTCTGATATTATGCCCTACGCTCCTTGGCATCTATATTAAATTGATCTGTGTTGTTTTCATGGAGTGCCTGTTTGAGCTTGTTAATTCGACCGCCGCTGCAGGCTGGTCAGCGCCGTTTCAAACACCCACGTGGATCTGCTGTGGAATAAAACGCTCAGATTGCTAATACTTTAACAAGAAAATATGCCGGTAGGAAAGAGCTTATCCTGTGGGGTCAGAGGGCACAGACAGGACTAAGCATGCTGACAACAGATCTGCTATTTTGAGTCCAGAGTAGGAAGAGTTAACGTGGATCAGCTGCACAGAGAGCTTGTGCATAGAATGGCTACTGACAGACTGCTAATGAGGCCATTATCGGGTCTCATCCTCTCCTCTCCTCCAGGGGCATCACTGGATGTTCAACACCACATTTCAATTGAATTTCATTCCACAGGACTTGTTTACAGTAAATATATTTGGTTGAATTAATCCTGGAAGACTGTGAGAGATGACATTTAGTCAGTCTGAATACAAAAATAAACTTGCCCGGAATGTTATCATCAGTACATTTAAATCTCTTATTAATGCCTCTCCAGTTTAAACTGAAGGGTATTAAAGGGTTATTGACTAAAATAAAACCTTTGATTTCTCCACACAACTGGACCAGTTCTTAAAGACACATTTGACCACTTTGTGACTCAGTCAATACAGCAGTGAACATGCATCAGAGACATATTGGCTTAGTGTCAGTGGTAATGTGGAGCCCTCAAGAAAAAGTGTGATCAAGGGTAAATGAAGCGGAAACATTTCTCCTGAGGGAAGACGGGCATTAGAAGTACATTTAACACACTTGATGTTCATTGATATTTTTATGGCTGCTTCAGATCAACTTGTCCTCTTCAGATTGTGATTTTTTTTTAACCATTATGATGGTCACAGATGTAAAAAGTCAGACTTGTTAGGTCCTTTTTTATGAGCCCTATCAGCCTTCCATCAACATTTAGAATTGTATTGCATCTTCATATGTATCTCATTTGGAGGACACTCAAGTGTTTATCTCAATTAACTGTCATGATTATGTTCTACAGCCAATGCAATTTGACAGTTCTGTTTAAATTGCACTATTACATAAAACCAATTTTAAAAAATAACTTTTTTAGCACAGAAGTATTTTGCTATATATTATAAATTGCTATGTAAGCTATCATGCTGAAGGAGGCTAACTTAGTAGTTGCCCACCTAACCATCTTTGTCAAATTCTACAAGAAGAGTAAGTCATAAAATCTAATTGCTAAAGAAGCTTGAGTGTAGCAACCAAATATATTAATGGAAAGTTTAGTGGAAGGAAAAGAAGGTAAAATAAAAAGAGTAGTGAAGTAAAGTCTGTTCATTTGTTTGTAAGTCATTCACAAGATGTGGACAGTGCCCACAGTGCCCACTAAGCATGGACTCCAACTCCTCCATTCCTTATGTTGGAACACAAATATATTTTTATTGGCCCTATGTAATTTCACAATTTCACTAGCTGTATGCCATGTTCATCATAATCACCAGAAATATATCACTCTCTGAGTTCTTGGAACAGAACCAGTGCGACTGGTACATCTAGGGATGATCTGAAAAAAAAAAGTGTGATACAAAATGAAGCAAGTTGTCAGTTCCTCTTATTTCTTTAGTAAACATAACCTTGTGAATTAGAAACCCCTGGATCATATAGGCAAAAGAGGAATAATATGAAAAAATAATTCTGACTCCTCTCCTGACATTCAGACTCTAATATAAGCATGATCCTCCTCTCAGATGTTGTTTTTAACTAGCCAGCATAAACAACTCCTACTATGGTGCTGTTTTATGTTTGTTTGTGTGCTTCTTCCTGTTTAACCACTCCGCAGCGTCGTGTTGTGCTTTGTAGAAGACTGATACGGCAGCCAGTTTTCAAGACATGACCACAGACAGCAGCGGTAAAAACATGTTTCTGCGTGGGCCATGGTCTTGACTCATCTGGCGAGCTTTTAAGGTCTCGCAGAGATGCGCACCTTTGAACAAAGCAACCGATTCTCACAGTCACACCGTTTTTAAACGGTTTGCCTACTGTGGACCTTCCTCATTTTACTCTTTGCTCCATTTGACTCTATCAGTCTCAGAATGATGTTTTGTTCATTACTGTGCTGAGTCGTAAGAGACTGCCGTTGACACAACCTGAGCTAATGTATTTAGTTACTCTAATGGATCATACAAGTCCTAATGAAACATTGTCATGAGAAGATTTATGTTGCAAGCTGCTGAGTCCTCATTTAAATTTTATATGTGGTTAGAAGTACCCTTTATTTAATTATTAGACACAGAATAGAAGACACATAATTAAATATAAATATTTATAATAAATAATGAACAACAGCAGATTCACTTTAAGTTGGTTTTCTCTACACTCTTTCTGATCAGTTCAACTCAAATGACATTTTTCAAAAGCTGGTTTGAACTACAAGCATGTTCACTGGAAATAATCTCAAATTGTTATTTAAAGTAACGTTATTCTTTCTAATTTAACTCAGATCATTTTAATTGCTCTTTGGAAGGTGGACATCTGACATCTAAATGTCAATGGGTTGTTTTGATATATAAAAAAAAAAGGTTCTGTCCTACTATCACAAATGTAGATGTGTATAGTCTGAGTTGAGATTGTCGTCAAAGACATGATCAATGCATGGATCAGTCTGGGGTTTTCACTTCCAAAAGCTCTGAGTAAGCATTTGGAAGTGAAAACCAGCTATGGTGGTTTGTACTAGTAAACCTAAAATGGGGCATGATTGGGTCTTTCATCTTTTTTTCAAATCTTCAAAGAGGGTGCCAATAAATGTGGCAGAACTGGCATGTGATTTTTTTTTTTTTAGGAAATGTTTTTGCATGTGTAGGATATCCAGAAGTTCTATGCGACGGCTCAGGCAATAAATAGAAATTTTAATATTTGGCATATTGGGGAGTCATCATTCTTGTGTAAAGATTGATCTCAGAAGTGTGTATAATAAAAATCAAGAAACAGCGTAGAACATTAATAGGAAACTCCAAAATTCAGATTGCCAAATCTCAAATATTTATACTGTCATTAAAAAAGGAAAATAAATATTTTCTCTAGTTCATTTTCTTTCTTTTTGAAATACTGCTGTGTCTGAAACCCGAGCTGTATGATGTTTGTCTTGAGACAAGATGATATGAGCACCAGCTTATTCATGAAATGCCAAATGGTTATTGGCCAAGGCTGGATTGCACTAAAACCAGAATATTGTATCAGAGAGAGGCAGCTGGTAAGGAGTCAGAGCAGATTATCATATGAGAGAGGATGAGCGAGAAGAGAGGTGGGGTAGAAGGGGTTGGAGGGTGGTAGAGACTGGAATGGAAAGCAGGGGGCGAGAGTGAGGGGCACACGAGGAGGAGAGAAGACGGAGAGATGGTTGCTGCGGGGCGGAGGGGATCATCCAAACCGTTCCGTCACTATCATAGCTTCCTCACCTGGTGGGAAAAGTGTGTGCGCTTAATAGAGAGGATTGCGGGTGTGTGGGTGTGGGTGGGTGGGTCTTCCGAGAGGTCAGAGGAAGATGCTGAGGCTCCACTTGTCTTCTCTCTGCAAAGGGCCCACCGCTGCTAGCAAACATCTGGCCTCACACTGATCACTCATATCCACCGGCAGGGAGGAGGAGCACTTCTATCTCTGAGCCACAGATAAAAAAAATAAATAAAAAAATCACACACCCTCTCTTATCCGCTCCTTCATATTTTTGTTTCTTCCCTCTTCTACCTCCCCTCCCTATTTACCTTTCCTTTTAGCTTTTCTCAGACTGTATGCTTTCTTTAGATAATAAAAAAAAAAAAAAAAAAATCTGAGTTTTACAAAAGAAAAAAAAAATCTTCTCTGACTTTATCCTTTCTCTGTAAAGATAAGCCACAGAGCAGTAGATAGTTTGGGTGTGCTGTGTCTAGCGAGCTGGGGCAGACCAGACTGCAATCAGTGGGAAGAGGGCCAGCTTCCCCCTGCCTGAGCTCTCAGCGCCCCTACTGGCTGCACGCTGTGCCAATCAAAAGGCCGGGTGGGTGGGGAAAGCAGGCAGACATGCACGCTGATGTCACAGTCACATGGATTCTGGTGTGGTCATGCTCGGAGGCTGAGAGACGGAGCTGTGCTTGCTGGCCAGCTGCTGCTGAGACAGCAGTGGAGGGCTTTGCGCTGCTGATAGTTTCTTCTCTTATGGACGCGAAGCTTAATGATGTATTTTGTGATTTCAGCTATGAAAGGTAAGAGAAGGAAGACGATCGTGTCATAAAGATAAACATGCACGTTTTAATTACGCCGCCGGAGTAACAAGTAGAGAGAAGTGCAGGCTCCGCTGCTCGCAGCCTGCCAACTCCGTGCGTTGTGTTTGCAGGGCATGAGGAGAGAGAGAACTCTAGGTCGAACTTAAGATTTCTTTTGTGCATGGACATAGAATTATAAACTCTGGCGAATGCATTTGTAAAATCTAGATTTATATTTCTCGAAATGTGCTGTGACTTGATTATTTACAGTGTGTGATTTCTCGCTGCTATCCTGTCGTGAGAGTGTGTGGAAACCACCGCCGGTGTAATCTGTTCGTATCTGTCGAGTTCATCTGCAGAAGTTTCTCGTTTTCTGTTTCTTCTTTGTTTTGAGATTTTTTTTTTATTATTATTTGGTTAGTTACTAAGTTACACTTAATTGTTTTTTTTGTTTGTTTTTTACGTTGGGTTGCGCGTTTGAATCCCGGTCTTAACCCAGTTGTTTCAGTCCAGAGGAGAGTGTGTGGCCGTGTTTGGGGGGCGGTGGGTGAAGGGGAGCGGGCAGTGGCGCGGCTGGCAGACGGTGATTCTTTTGAGTTGATACCGGCGCGCGTCTGCAAGTGCGTGCATACATGCCAGCGTGCGCGTGCGTGCGTGTGCTTTGCTCCACTGACCTATTTTTTTACGGTTGGATTGAGTGGGGGGGGGGGTTCTCGGGTTGTAGATGTGTGGTCATGAGAGCACCAGGATGGGTCCTCCCAGCCGCTGGAACATTCATCCGCTCTGCCCATAATCCCAGCTCGTCCAGCCCCCCCCCCCCCCCCCGTCCTCCTCCTCCCACTTTTCCCTCCATCATCCAGGCGCACATGTGCGCACACATCCCAGCAGACCGATACAAAGTGCTGTCAGACATACAGTGCTGCACACCTCTCCCATGCATGCATGCATGCGTGCTTGCATATGCCTTTATTCGCATGTTTTCACTCGCGCATGCATTTTCTTTTGCAGTGGAAGATGTGAGCGCGCACTCAAAAGTGGGGCTCATATTTGCACACTTTAATGATCATAATGAGGAAAAAGCAGCTGTCATTTTGTTACATGGGGAACAAGAAATCTCCAGTAATAATTTGATGTGTCTTCTTCTACTCTCACTTGTTCAATTGTTATTTTAAGTGTTTGTCTTGCTTGAATTGAATGTTATTGTTCTTCTAATCTGGACTTCATACAAAAAAAAAAAAAAAAGAGACCGAGACAAAAGAAACTTAGATTTTTTTTTCTTTTGATTTTGATTTTTTTCGCCCGTTTGGTCTGACTGGGTTGGGTATGCTTGTTGCCGTGTTGTACCATTTATTTCATTTCTTCTTTAATCTTCCATCAACCTGGCCGAGTCTGGAGACCAGCGTCTCTATATAATCCAACACATTTTCTTATTCTAACCTGCTTTATTGATGGTTCACTGTCCCATTTTAAAAAAAAGAAATCAAATCATACATTTTAACACATTGCTTTCACATCTTGGAGCTGCTGGAATGTGTATGACTGGCTCCTCTGATGACTTTATTTTATTTTTTAATTAACGACAGGGAAATTCATTTAGGAAGTGAGAAGCTCAGATGTGTTGAGGCAGGTTATACAAATCAGGAAGAGACACATCAAGAAAAGACCTTTTGACCCCGCGTCCTTTTTATTCATAGTTTGGATTGAAGCAAAGGTAGAAAAAAGGTAGAGTGTGTGGAAAATGACTTCTCAAAAAGCAGACCGTCTGAGGATGATTTATTTTATCCTTGCTTTATATATTGTGTGAAAATATTATCTTACTTGTACAATATTTACGTTAATACACTTTCCCCCAAATATGCCGTTATAGTAATCAGTGAATGTGTCTGTTTTGAGTTTTTTGCATTCTCATTTTTTCCGTAGCTTGTTACGCTGTAGTTTGCTGGTGTCACGGCAGCACGCTGTGAAAATGTGATGGCTAAAAGCAGTATAATTGGATGCTAATTCAAATGCCAGTGACAATTTCTTCCGGAAAATGGTGGGAGAATTGAATGAACTGCACAGCGAATTTCTGTTTTGCCACAAACTTACTAATTATGGTAAACTTATCGCCCTCTCGCTGCTCTTTGAGCCTTTCTGTGTCTTTTTGATATTTTCATTCTCTCAGCTTCAAAATAATGCAAATACATTACAACAACTGTGCCTGAGTCTCCGTGGCGTTCTCTCCCTTTCCATCCACCTCTCCCTCTCAGTTCAGCCTCTCTACCACACCACTGCCTCTCAAGTACCTAATTACCTGTAATGGAAACATCCCTCTCATTACCCCATGCAAATTAGCCATCCTACTCAGCACAATTAAGATGAAAATTCCAATTACATCATTAAAGAAAGTTCTTTGATGTTCGGCTAGAAAAGGTAAAAAGTGCTTCTTGTCCAGAGTACATATAATTAACCCTTGGAAAAAAAAAATGGGGAGGGGGGCAGCTCTGCTGTGCTTGTGGACAGCTCTCGGAAATGTGATTTAGGTTGAGTGTGTGCTAGGCTGTGAGAAATGTGCTGGGGCCTTAGAGAAGATGAAGCCAAATGTCTTGTGATAGGTGCTTTAAGGCTACATTAACAAGGCTGTAAATATTTGTTGTAGATTTGGCACTCGTTGTCTCTTTCCATCAGCGGCCCATTGAAGTGCTGCACTACCTCATGCTGCAGGCTCTCGCACATTAAAGGAGAGGTTAACAAGATTGGCTATTATCCAGTTAGGGACTGAGGACTTGAAGAGCCATGAGGGGAAAAAAAACATGTCTGATTAAGTTGAGGTTGCATCATCTACAAGAATTTGTAATTAATATCTAATTTATTAGAGAAAAAAAATCACACTTAGTGCTGTTACACAAATGTATATAAATATGTGCTAAAACAGTTCCTACAGAAATAAAAATGCGATTGTCAGTTCAATCTCGCTACACGTGGACTTAAATGTTGGTGTGACACAGAAAGTTTGAGCAAATAATCCATGCAGGCAGAAAACATTCTGCCGCTGCACTAACAAATGGAAAAGTTGCGATTTGTCCATCTTTCCTGCCTTTTAGCTGGCTGAGGAAGTGGAATGGTGTCCCCACAGGTTATTAAGGAGTGTGGGATGTGCCTGTCTGCGCTGTGCGCAACTGAGACAAACATCCTGGCTGCCTCACTGTGTGGAGAGGGGCTGGTTAATGAGATATTGGCTGCCCATTGAGAGCATGGATTTTTGATTTGGCAGCATGGAAGTTGGAAAGAGGGTGAGGTGCACTCTGGAGAGCAAAGGAGCCTGATGATAAAGAGTAATATCTGAAAACCGATAGGATTTGTTTTTCTTTTGACTCAATTTTTGGTACTATGAAGTCTGCAACATTTTATGAGTCAATATAAGATCCTCATCCTATTAAAGCTTTCTTTTAATATCATCTTATTAAAAAAAAAAAGAATAATAAAAAATAAAATAAAAGAATAATGTTATCACTAACATTAATTTGAATTGATTTTCACTGACTTAAAACCATTTAGTAGTAGCTTTTAAATGATAATCTGTCTGAGTAATTTTTTTTTTTACTATTCTATTCTTTCCTTGTCGAGTAGTACAAGTATAACAATGTAGTATCTATTTACTCATTTAGCACTATCTGCCTGCATCTTAGGCATAACATTTACAGATTGCTAATTGTAGTTTTTCAAAATACTTGTCTGAAAAAAAAAAAGTAACAGTGACAATCTTTTATTCATTTTTAAGACTACCATAGCAAGACTGTAGTATTGTGTTCAGTCAGCTGACCAGCAGTGCACAGTAACAAGTGGGGGAAGGACAGCACTAATTTGCTTTATGCTCCATACAGAACAGAGAGTATTTAGAGTAAAGTCATACTGCTGCTTTTTGTGGTGTCTAAATGAAAAGACTTGAAAACATGTCTGATGGAAAATTTAGGCAGTTTTGAAAACCAGCTTTTGCTTATTTTAAAATTCAACTTAACTTTTTTTCCCTTGCTCCATGTAATGTTACTTTGTATTTTTTAATGCTTGGTTGTTAAATAATAATAATAAAAAAATTCTATTATCTGTTGTTTTGCTTTTTTGTTCATTTTGTCTTTTTTATTTTCTTCATTCAATTTCTGGTATAACTGTTATGTTTTCTTTAGGTTTTATTAATTGAAAGTGTTTTTCTAATTAGCTTGTTAATAGAGGAAGAGTTTGCCACATCAGACAATCATCTGGATAAAGAAGCAGGTAAAGCCTAATGCATGCCCGGAGAAGTCAGCTTACTGATGAGAATTATTCTGAATTGCAGAGAACAAATATTACTACATAGGGAAATGCCAACAAAACATTGAATCTTAAATTTTAATCCGTAACACTGCAACACTGAAGGGTAATAAATACCATCTGATAGCTGTATTGATTCCTATGGGATTGTTTGGCTCAATTTCTGTCTCTCTAGTCTGCACCCTCACTTTAACAAAATGTAGTTTCCATTGATTCTCCATACCTGAGAATAGATCAAACCACATACAATAAACCTTTACCTGGGAGTCAACCCTGTCTGTCATATTGTCCTGTCAGTCACACCATATAATTTTGACAGATTTGTCCTATCACAGACGGGGTTAAATGACTCCCCGTGCTCTGTGGCCGGTCGAGCAGCGGGGCATGAGAGACAAAAGTGGTTAGAAGCAGCTGTCGGCTTCCATGAGTTGATTTTTCTTCGTTCTGAAACATTCATTTCAAGTTCACTCTGGGTTCTCAATTTAGCTCTCCAGTCAGGTAAAACACCTAGCAGGGCTTAGTCAAATGCCTCTAACTTAGGGGTAATTTTCTACTTTACTTTCACTCAGTATTTCAGGAGTCACTTATAGAT
The DNA here is from genome assembly GCA_903067095.1 of Girardinus metallicus. Classification (NCBI taxonomy): domain Eukaryota; kingdom Metazoa; phylum Chordata; class Actinopteri; order Cyprinodontiformes; family Poeciliidae; genus Girardinus; species Girardinus metallicus. Next base: position 59,856 of record CAEGAE010050959.1, read on the forward strand.
CCTTTGAAGTGTCTCCCTGTCATGCAGCATTTAACTGCTGATAGAATACTTCCCCTGTCAGCACTGGTTAGATAATCATACACTACAGTCCATTTTTTACTTTCATTTTCCCCTCTCTCTCTTTTTCTGCGTGTAGCTTCCTCTGTAGAAGATGCACAGAGAATACAGATGTGGTGTTTTACAGCTCCTCTTCAGACACTGCAGTTTAGAATTGCTAGATCTTCTTGGTTTATTTATTGAAATTTGCTCATTTAGTGAACACAAGCTCACTTATCTTAATTGTGTTGGTGAAATAAATGCCGTCAGTGAGACTTTTGGAATTGAAAGAACTAACATTTCTTCTTGCTGCCTTCACCTTATACACTTTGCCACTTGTGGTTTTGAAGTAACAGTGTTTAAAGAGAGTGAAGGGTGAAGTTTTATTCCCCTGCACTTTCATTCTGAGCATATTTCTTACCATCTGTTTTTTTTTTCCCCTCTCTCTTTTTTCCTCTATGGGCCTCTGGAGGGCTGTCCATTGGCTTTTTGAAGTTGCATCAAAGAGGAAATGGGGAAGAAAAAGCATTATTGATTTTACGTTTTGTCTGACTCAAACACTGAGGACAGAGAAATACAGAAGGAGCTAGGTGTTCGACAGTGGGGCAGCTCTGTCTCTTAAGAGGGAGCCAGAGGGAGAACCCAAAAGACGCGGAAGATGAGGAAATTCACCAGACGACTGTAAACGCACCTTTCCCCGAAGTTCTCTACTCTGTCGTCTTACGTCAACTGCACATTATCTTACAATTGGAGACAAACTTTTGTCGGGTAGCTTTACCACCACCACCACCGCCTCCTCCTTCTCCTCTATCAGACCTTTCGAGTCCCAAGGTCTGATGGTGCTCTACAGTTGACCCGCTTTTCCATGAAACACCAAGCCGCTCTCAGTTGTAATCAGATCTGTTTGCAAGGCAAGCATGCTGGCAGCAGACGAGAAGCCAGCAAGCTTGTATTGTTTGTGTGGGTTATCGCCCTCATCCTCCTCCTGCGTCAGCCCAGCGGTGGTGAGACAAGAGAGGAGTGCTTCGCTGGTGTTAATGTGGCCCCGGTTGTCTGAAAAGGAGCTCTGGGTGATAGCTGCTGATAAGAATTTGTCGCTGTTCTGCTTCATTCAGCACTAAGGTGGGAGGTAGAGTCCGGTGAAACTTCATTATTATGTATTTTGAAATAAACTGTCTGTGGTGGCACATGTACAGATTCTTTCAAATGAATTCATAGGTGAATTTATTTCAGCTGTACAGTAGAAAAAGGGAGATATCTATATTATATTATTATTCAATACACAGTGATATATTTCAGGAATTTATTTTTAATTGAATTTAATTTATTTTAATTTGTTTTAATGATAATGGTTTTCAGCTATATTAGTTTTTTTTTTAAAGAAAATTAGAGGAATAACCAGGAGCAATATTTATTATTTTTTTTTAAGTTTTGGGTTGGATTCATTTTGCATGAATTACAGTGCAGCATGGCTTAGAGGTGATTAGCCAATGGCGTTAAGGAACCCGAGTTGCTTTAAAAGTGGGTTTCAGTTTGGGATGTCCGTGATCTTCCTCTTATCAATATTTCATTGATAGAATGGAATATTGATAATTAACACAGTAATACACTGGTCATTAAAGCAAGCATTAGTACATTTGATGCTGTGGGCAGGAGCAAAGTACTGTCAGAAAACAAAATTTGCATGTCCAGCGACTTGAATTTTTTTGGTTTGTTTTTAAATTTAATCTGAAAAGAGGAGTTGGACTTCTGAGCAGCAGTACGGTCCTTTTATCTTTAGCTTAGGTCAGCTGCGTTTTATGTCTCTAACTCAGGAGTTGCTCAACTTAAGGATGGAAAATGTCCGTATGTGGTCGCTCTCCAATGTCTGACTCCAGCCACAATCCCTGCCTTGTGATTCTCCCCAAAACCCCACACTTTTTCCTTCCACTCAACTTTACTATGTTCAGTCTTCACTCTGATTGCCAGCTTTTTTTTTAGATTTGGCCTTTTGTTTCCTACTGTCCTTGTGTGTGTATGGCAACAAGTTTTACTTTGCCTTTGTGAGAGGAATTGTTAAAATGTACTTTTTTATGCTATACAACACATCCACCTGTAGTTTGTTGGTTAAGGCGTTTGTAGGTCAGAGGTTAGGCCTTGCCAAGATGCTCTCCCCTCTGCTCCATGGAAAGTTGGCGCGGTTTCTCTGGATCCTGGCGGGGGGAGAGAGGATGAAAAATGAGGGGCGCTTGGAATTTTGATGAAACAAGGGAACAGGCAGCGCTGTAACAAAGGTCGTCGCAACATGCGCTCCGCCGCTTGATTACAAAAGGGAGAGAAGTGTGTGTGGGGCGTTTGATTACATATCCCAGCAGAGGCCATTAGGGGTTCTTCTGCTAGGATGCCATCATTTACACTCATCTGATCTGGTGTCGACACTAATGAACAAACAAAGCGTGCCAATCCTCCTGAGCACTAGGGGGTGCTCTTGAAAAATACAAATGATGCGAAGATTTGCTCCCCAGAGTTACGAACTCCTTAACTTTACTTTCACTGACTAGTTTGATGTTGCCACCAGGCAGAATTATAACAAAGCAAGTGAAATCTCACTCAAGGTTTTGCGGCACAATGTCCGCCTCAACCCGACTCTGATGCATGAAAGGAATTTATCATGGTAGATAACAAAGAAAAATAGCCTTCCTTGAAAAATACTCTGCATAAGATAGATTTTTATGCACATGCATTTATTTGAAATAAAAGAAATGCTGCTTCAGTGCTAATTACAAAGATGAAAGGAAAGAAGAATGTGCAAGGCAATGAACTTTGTTTAAAGGCACACGCATAGTTTATTCAGGGACGTGGAACTTTAATGAAGTCCAAACCCATTTATAGCCTCACAAAGTGTGATGGGATAGTGAAACTGTATTTGTACGGGCATAAACAATGAGCTTCGCATGCATGCATTGGTCTTGCTATCCTAATTTAGCGAATCAGGCATCAAAGGCAACTGCACGGCGAGTTGTGTTTAGGATGAGTGTGCACATCCTCCCCTGCTGGAGCAATGGGGTTAACGGCATGTGGAGAGATCCTTGACCCATCTGAGGCACTCCCCCCCACCCCCTAGCAATGTTGAATATCTGATTGCTGATTATGAGTTTATTCCCCATTGTGCTCAGGCTTTCGCGCGTCAAGATCCGTCCCTCCCCAACTGAACTGATTAAGGAGCTGGAAAACGGTGCTACAGCTCTCAGAAATTGCTGAAAGACTCTCTCAGAAAACCTGGCAATCTGGAGTGCAGCTGGCAATCACCCACCACTGACTCTCTCGGAGGCTCTTTTTTGGGTTGTTTTGTTGTTTTCAAGTGGGTTTTCTGGCATATTGTTGTCTTTGTTCCCCAGGGCTTCTTGTTTCTGGATGAGAGCATTCCTAGTGCTGAGCACAGGTCCTTGTCAACCTGGATGCTCAGCCCAGCCTAGTCCAGCCTCAACAACAGCATCGTCAGCAAAGACTGAGTTGCTTATGATCGGTCTCTTACAGCAGCCTAATTTGGGCCAAAACAAGAATTTTCATCATTCATTTAAAAACCCTCCTTTGTTCTTTTTTTAGCTACCTGAAAGCAACACATAGGACAAAAACATCAGTGTACTGAAAAAAAGACTACTTTAAAAGTATTCTAATGTAAATTTTTAAGGGTTTATGTGCAGTTCACTGGTTTCTGTCAAAAGAAAGAGTTTTCTAGTAAAAAGACAGCAGCAATGTTTCTTTTTTGCTTGCAGGGAATCTGTCACTTGGCTACAAATCAGCTGCTGCCTTTGCTAAGTTTTGTTTATGTCAATAGTTAGAGGGAAGAGAAAGGCAATCCTCTCTTCTCCTCTCCAAGCTAATAGATGTTTAAAATCCTTTAATGTGTGACTTGGGGACAACAGATGATAAATCTGCCTAAGTGTAGCAGTCTTTATAGGAGAATATACATGAAAAGCTTCATGACCCAGATGACATCCCACTTTAAAAACATGTTATCAACAATTGTATAAATGCTTAAATATTATTTGTTGTCCAGTAGAAATGCAAATATTATCTTGAATTATTTCTACTTAAGACTAGTATATGTTATTGGCCTTATAAGAACAAGAATGACAAATTTTGAATGTGTTTCCACAGTTTAGAACCACTAAACCTTTCTGTAGTACCTACACCTATAAGTGTTTTTTTCATAAGCTGCCAGACAAAGTGCTGGAGTGGCAAGATATATGGAGCATAGATTATTTGAGCGCTGCCCCTCCCCAACTTGATGCTGTACACTGCTGAACCAAGTTTCCATTTGTGGTATGAAAACTAAAAAAATCTCCTCACTGTTGTTGTGTGCTGTGGGTCTTTTTTTAGTGCATGTGGGTCACTTTGAGGCCATGAACTTTTCACTCACAAGTCTGATTGCTGTCACATTTAATTAGTAGTATAAACGACTGTGCAAAAAAAATTTTATTTCACCAAGAAATCTGAATTGAGTGTAAAGACCTGCAGTTTGAATGTAGCACATTATTATCTTGTTTTCTTGTGTTACTCTATGAAGAACAGAATGTCAAAAGAGTAGGCTGTTCTTTGCAATAAGCAATCCAAATTGACAACTTACTACCAGGTGTTTATTTTTTTGTTGTTGTTTAACGTTACCTTCATATAAACGGGTTAGCCTTGTTGATAGTCTAGACCTTATTTCCAAGAGGGAAAACTTTATCAAATCAGAGCTGACTTAAAAAAAAAACTGCTAAAACACAAATGGGACATGAAAGGTCAATTGTGTTTTACTTGCTTGAGTCATATTACAGATAATAACATGAATATAACGTGTGTTATTAACAACAGTGGAATAACTTTTTTCTTTAGAATAGAAAAGGGGGAAAATACCATGATTTTATGAAACTGTGTATGCAAATTAGTGTATGCATTGATATTATCATAAAGAACTGCTTTAGGTGCAGTATTTATTTGCTAATGTATTCTAGTTGCTTGGAACTTACTCTATGCATGTTAATAAAGTATTCAGACTTTAGGAGGAAGTCTTACTGTGACCAAATTATGAAAGCTAATACAGACGCTTGTAACCACTGGGTTGATAAACTGAAAACAGAGGAGTATGTGGATTTAACACAACTGATGTCATTGCAGTTTAGAAAAAAAAATATCACCGTTGCAGGTTTTTCCAGAAAAAACCTGCAATGGTTTGCAGCACAGATTCATATGTTAGCTATGTGCTAATTGTTTTATTAGCTCATAGCTAATAAAACAATATTAGCTATGTGCAGATTAGAAAAGTTAAAAAGTATAGGAGTACTTTGTCATCCAAATACTAGTTAACTGGTTGTTAAAAAATATGAAGAAAAATATTATTGGGCTTTCATTACTTAAAATTAGATATGGTCCATATTGATTTAAAATGTTATCACAATATTTAGTTGTATTTATGTTTTAACAAAAGGTCAAAACCAATATCATCAGTTGGCTAGGACCAACCCCCAACATAAAAACAAATTATAAGAAAACAGTGACTGCCTCATACTTTCTGAAAATAAAAACAAAATAAAGGGATCAATAAGATTTTTGTGTTTATGTCAGAAAGCTTTGAGGTTGTGGTTTTTATGGAGGGATTCAGTGAAAGAGTTTGAGTTCCCAAATGATTGTTGTTCTCCTTTCTTTTGTAATCAAATGTAAAGACGTGATGTTACTCTGCGGTTGTGAAGGAGTCCAGAGCATCTGAAGCTTCTTTGATTTGGCAGGAAGCTCCTCCCGAATTGTACGTGTTTATAAAACAGAATTTGTTTGTCTGCAAGATATCACTCTCATATATATATATATATATATACATATATATATATATATATATA